>MIQA02016434.1:0-10932 GCA_001887855.2 Sclerospora graminicola
GATCTGAAGATGGACAAGTTGAAGGTGGCGTCCAGCGCCCTGCACGACCACTTGGTACCGCTAGTGGGTTGCTCGCCGCCGTCGAAAAAGATGACAGCTACGACTGGAGTGGCGCCGTCCACGCCGCCGGCGACAAGCAAACCGGCCGGTATACACTCAGGCTCTTCGCAGTACGAATCTGCCCCTTCGGAAGCGGACTCATCGGATTCATCGGTGGGTATCACTCGCATGACACTTGGCCCAAGGGGAGCAGCGCGTGTGGCGACAGCCATGAGACTTGGAGGACATGAGGATCCGGGTACGCCCGAGCGGAAGAACGCCGGCCAGTACAGCGTACAGGCCTGGCGGACAGCGACGGCGGATCCAGAACCGAAAGAGGAAGACGAAGACGCGGATGGACGGGTTAAGAAGGAATGCCAATCTGGCAGCCCGGCTCGCCCCTCAAGCCGCCCCTCAAGTCGCCCCTCAAGTCGCTCCTCAGGTGCCGGATCACCTGCAAAACATGTTTTCGGCGATGATGGAGCGATACTTGGAAGAGCAACGTCGGCTGAGCGCCAGCCGCGGCAGTCCGAAGTCACCGGACCAGCCTGCTCGTCGTGGAACACAGGCCCCCGAATCAGTCCAGTACTATGCGAGGGAGTCGAGTGATGAAGAAATGGAGTCGGTGCAGTCTAAGCAAAGTGAACCCCATGCCGCCCCACCGAGCCGCCAGAAAGGTCGCCGGGCCGGACGTCGGCCCACGAACAGAAAGCTGTCTCTCAGCGACGTGGATATGGAATCCGTCAGGTCGGCCAAGTACCATTACGATCCGGATGACTTGGATCTGGGGATGGCCCGCCGAGCCCATATGGCCTCGGCCCAAGCGTTCGACGCGGATTCGGGAGCGATCACGAGGGTGCGAATGTCGGCCACGTCCGAGCTGAAAGACTTCACCGGACGCGACGCGGACGAGGACCAGGCCCGAGGATGGTTGAGCAAGACGAAGTCGCATTTCTCAGAGACCGAACGTCGGACTATGAGAAATGCCTGATCTTCGGGGATCTGATGAAGGGACCAGCGAAACACTGGATCCAACAGCTCAGCCGGGAAACCCGAGGAAATTGGAGGGGACTGGCCGGTGCGTTCGAGGAACAATACTGCGGAGCTGGAATGTCAGCGGCGCGACAATATTTCCACTCCAAGAAGCGACCGGATGAGACCCCCCTGGAGTATCTCCATCGTTTAAATGTCGCTGGCATGAGAGCGGGTATTCCTGTTAAAGAAGATACCAGCCGGTCGGAATCTGCCCGCGAACACGTGGAACTTTTCATCAGCACGTTGGATGATCGGGAGCTGGCAAACCAGCTGGCGTTACTGCAGGTGAAGAATACGACGGAGCTGGAAGTGACGTTGCGCACGTACCTAAGGGCGAAGAAGCAAGGCCCCAAGGCGGCTGTTGGAACTGGCCGTTTCAAGTCCCGATTTAACGCGGATCAAGGAGGCCGGCCGCCATCTACCAGGACGGCCCGAGCCGTCCGCATGGTCGCCCGAGAGTCAGACGCGACCAGCTCGGAAGAGGAGTATCAGCGATCTGGGGGCGAGTCTGAGGAGGAACAGTATCGGTACCTTTTCTCGGCAGAAGCCAGCCAGCCGTCCAGGCTGCCAGCCGAGTCCGGTCAGTCGAAGAGTTTTCCGGCTCGAGCCGACCAGGATTACCCCAGGCGCAAGTGCACCCACAGTGGGTCCATCAAGCATGACGACCGGAGCTGCTGGAAGCGGCTGACGTGCAAGAAGTGCGAGAGGAAAGGACACCCGGCGGAACACTGCCTGTTCACGTGTAAGGCTTGCGGGGAGGTGCATGAGGCGGGACTGTGCCCAATGGAAGAATTCTACAACCTGATGAAGAAGTGGTACGTCCCGACCAAGCATGCTGGAATGCTGCAACCCGGAGCGGAAAAGATGTTAAACTAGATCGCTCGCCAGGTTGGAATCTGGTTCGAGCCGAGCGGTCTAGTGTTAGTATCTATGCATATGTCGGTAAAGAGGATAATCAAGAAGCAAAGCAAAGGATAACCGACAATACATGTAAGTTTGACGATTACGTCACCCGCTCCCGGCCGGTACGGCTGACCCCTTCCTGGTGAGCAGTATACGGACGGATGAGTATTCCCGGTCTGAAGTGCGAATGGAATTGAACTTGTTACCTGGCGAGTCGCGAGGTTATTGAAAGTATCACTCGCCGGATAAATGGTTCAAGCAGGCCAAGGCGGATGGAAAAATCAATAACCAGAAAGCGACCATGTTGTTCGACTCTGGCGCAGAAAAGTCTATCGTAGACACCACCTTTGCCCGTAAGGTGGGGTGTGAGATAGACGAGACGAAGCGGCAGGAATGTATAGGCATTGGAGAAAGTTCGTACATGACCCAAGGAAGGACAAGAGTCAAGATTACGTTAGCTGGGTCGTTGGTATATTACTTTACCGCCTGGGTAGGCAAGTTGGCCGGGCAGGATGCAATTTTGGGCATGGATTTTATGGTCCCGGCCGGTATACGGCTGGACTTATCACATGGAACATTGACGTTGCCGGACGAGGTACAGATCCAGCTGGCCGGCCGGCGGCCCTTATATGGCGCCTACGTCCAGTTCCTCAAGCTAGGTCAGTTTGTAACGGTGCCAGTGGGAAAGGCGGGGGAAGTAATGTTACGGCCGCACGACCGACGGAGTAAGTTATGGCTGACAAGGGGCGAGTGCTGGGTACCATCTGTGGTTAAAGGGAGTGGACATCTCAACTTCATAAGCGTGACCAACATCTCTGAAAAAACCCTCACCTTGCATGAAGATGTGATTATTGGAATGTGGCTGGCCGAGGATAAAGTGCCCCGCCGGCCGGGCTATGTCACTGTTGGCTCAAGACGCTATATCGAGTGGCAAAACCTGGCTTTTCAGGCAACCACCGATCGGGTCAGCGAAGAGGAAGAAGTAGAAGAGGACCAGACTCCGATGGTGGATAAACCCGAGTACCGGACCCCTTCTAAAATATTGACGCGGAGCCGGCCGTCGCCGGATCCGGCCGAACGCACTGACCGAAGCTACACCCCGATCGCGGAACTGGTTTTGCCCACTCGGAAGGAGACGGACGAACAACAGAGTCGGGAGAAAGGACCAAGCAGAGTTGCATATACGGTCAGCCCCGATGACAGTTGTGACGACCGAAGTGAAAGCGAATCGGCCAAGCCGGCCGAGCAGAATTCGGAAATAACCGAAGGCGGATCGGCCCAGCCGGCCGAGCCGAATCCCGAAGCGGCCGAAGCCAATCAAGTCTGCATTCATGAAGGGGGCGAACTATACGTTGAAGGCATCGAAGAACAGATGGCGGTGCTACCTGAGGTGACCCCCTGCCCCCCAGCAGTCACTATCGACGATCTACAAGTGGGAGACCCGGATGTGAATACCCCGGAGGAGATCAGCAGATTGAAGGATATTATATGGAAAAGACGACATCTGTTGATCGGACCAGGGAACGCACTTCCCCCGGCCGCCCATGGGGCGGTATGTGATATTGATGTGGGAGGTGCCAAGCCGGTAGCACAGAGATGCCGAAGAGTCGCTCCCCAATATCGGGAAAAACTGTCAGAGCTTATCAAAGGTTTGCTGGCCACCAAGATAATTCAGCCGTCCACCTCGCCATGGGCTTCGCCCATTGTAATTATCATTAAGAAGAATGGGGTGGATATAAGGTTGTGCATCGATTACCGGCTGATGAACCGGCTGACTAAGCTGATGATTTATCCGATGCCGCTGATAAACGACCTGCTGGAGGACCTGGATAAAGTTTTGTGGTATTGCTCATTGGACATGGCTAGTGGATTCTGGGTGGTCTCTATGACCGATCGTGCACGGGAGATCTCCGCATTCGTGACGCCTTTCGGGTTGTTCGAGTGGAACCGGATGCCGTTCGGTCTGAAGAATGCTCCGCAGATTTATCAACGGTTGATAGATAACGCGCTGTACGGACACTTCAAAATCAAGGCGGATCAAGATCCGGCTCTGGTCGGGGATGTGTTCGCCGAAGGTGACCCGGACCCCGACCCAAAACCTTCAGTTTGGGGCGGCGGTCTTACATTGATGACATTCTCGTTACGGCAACTACCTGGGATTTATTGTATGACAAAGTGGAGAAGTTGATGATTACGTGTGAAAAGTGGAATCTTTCGATTAGTGTGGTTAAGAGTTTCTGGGGAAAGACTAAGGTGACCTATCTGGGTCATCAAGTGTCGATTGCCGGATTGGAAGCTAACCCGAAGGATTTGGAGTCCTTGAGTAATCTGCCTTTCCCGCGATCCCTAAAGGCTATGCAATCCTTTTTGGGGAGCCTGAATTATTACAGTCGGTTCATCGAGGATTTTGCAGTCTATGCGGCGGTCTTGTATGAGTTGAGGGAGGTGGATTACCATAAGCTGAGAGAGCAGGATAGGCAAGCGGAGACGCAAGCCGGGCCGGCAATTTCAGCCAATGAGGAAGCGCCCTTTTCGGGTGTTTCGGCCAATGAGGAAGCGCCCTTTTCGGGTGTTTCGGCCAATGAGGAAGCGCCCTTTTCGGGTAGTTCAGCCAATGGGGAAGCGCCCTTGCCTGCCCAGACAAGCGACCGGCCGCCGAACCCCGACGCGGCCGGCCCGGACGATCATATGACCCGAGCGATGGTGGCCTTTGGCATGTTAAAGGCGAAGATGGCGACCACACCGGTCCTGAAACATTTCGATGTTGATAAGACTCCAGTTGTCATCATCTACGCTAACAAGTGGGCCATCTCGGCCGCTCTCGTGCAAGATCATGACGGAGTGTACTGTCCCGTGACCTTCACGAGCCGGACCTTGAAAGTTAATGAAGTTAATTATGGGCTGGTGGATAAAGAAGTTCTGGCTCTATTACGGATCTTAGATGTGTGCTATACGATGCTGGTGTCTCGGCCTATCAAGGTGCTCTCCAGACGGTCGACCCTATCATGGCTCTTGACAGCGAACGGGATTGACGGTCGGCTGGGGAGATGGGCGGCTCTGTTGTCTCAGTGGTCCCTCGAAGTGATTAAGTGTACTAAAGGGGAAGAGGAAATACTGGGCACACTGGCTGCCAGCATTAACCCCCGGGCAGAAGTGGAGGAAACACTGATAGCGATCGCACCTCGGAAGCAGCCTCGACAAACTATCGTATTGCCGCCGCCAACAGTGGGACCCACGGAGGAACTAATGGTTTTGAGTTTCGATGGGTCGGCGAGTGTAAAGAAAGGGGTTGGGGCCTATAGTGCCATTTTGTGGAAGCTGCCCGAATGGAAGGCGATCGCGGCCGCCTCGGATTTCACGCCTGGCATCACGGTGAACGAAGCGGAGTATAGAGGACTGCTGCTTTCCCTAGATCTGTTGGCTGACCGGACACAGGGGCGGATCATCATATGCGGTGATTCCAACCTAGTGATCCGGCAAATCACCGGAGAGATAGATTGCAAGGCGCCGCGGCTGAGACTGTAAAATGATCGAGTTATGTCCGCCCTGCGGAGATGGCCGGAACACGAATTGCTGCACGTCAAACGAGACTGGAATAAGAGCGCGGATCACTTGGCTACGCTGGCCATGCGCGACAACGTAGGGGTAACGGTTTCCGATCCGGCTCTGTTATCAGACCTGACGGAGATCAACCGGTTGCCCGAGATCATCCACCCAGCCAACACGGAGGAGATAATCAGGGTGAGCGCTGTTACCCGATCGCAGAAGCGTCGTTCTTCAGCCGATGGCTCATTATCCCCAGAAACAATGACCGAGGGGATAGTTCAACAGTTGCGAGCAGAGCGGATTCTCCAAGCGCAGAACGAGGAGGCGTGGATAGTGGATCTCAAGGCGTACCTTAACGGAGACGTGAATAAACTGACCGCCGAACAAGCTAAAGAATGTTTCAAGTTGGCCCCGGATTACGAAGTGGACGAAAACGGGCTACTGTTCTTCTACAGAGACGCCGACCAGCCGGAGATCGAAAGAGATAGATCAGCTCGGCTAGTCGTACCCACTACGCTACAGCCGGATATTCTCCATCACTACCATGTGAGTTTGGAGGGGGGACATCAGGGCATCGGCCGGACATATCACAAGGTCAAGACCCATTTCCACTGGCGAGGGCTTTACCGTAGCGTTCAGGCCTACGTGGGGAGCTGTCCAGATTGCGAAACCGGGAAAGGCCGGCCGACCATTAGAGGGCGGTCGCCTGGAAATATACAGGCCACCTATCCTTTTCAAGTTATCGCGATGGACCATATCCCGTCCTTATCCAAATCTCGAAATGGGCATACAGAGCTGCTGATCTGGACGGATTTGTTTACCGGGCTGGTTATAGCAAAGGCCAGCTCCACCCGTACCGCCCAACAGGTTGCGCAAAGTTACGAAGAATGTGTGTTCAGGCGCTTCGGGGCGAGCGAGGTCATCCGGCACGATAGGGAGCCCGGATTTATGGCAGACGTATTCCGAGCTTTCAATAAGATCCTAGGACAGAAGCAGAGCGCCACTATGGCTTACCGCCCGCAGGCAAATGGAAAGGCCGAAAGGGTGGTCCAGACCCTAACCAGAGCCCTCAAGATGTACGTGGTGGAGGCGGATCAATGCGACTGGGATGAATATGCCGAGAGACTGGTTTTTGCTCTCAACTCGTCGTACGACCGGGTAAGGGGCGACACCCCTTTTTATCTGGCTTACGGATGGGATCCCCGATCCACTTTGGAAGCCGCCATACCGATAGGATGCACCAGAAGCCGGGACAGAGACGCCCGCCGCTGGAGGATGGGAGTGCAGCGCCACTACTCACTGGCGAGGGAACAAGTAAACGAACGTCTCCGACAAGCAATCAAGGATCGCGCCGATCAAAACAACGACCGCGCCGGGGAACACGGCATCGAGCCCGGCTCCCGGGTGTGGCTGTATCTGGATCGGGTCAAGGAAGGCTATGCACGGAAGCTGGCGCATATGTGGCATGGCCCCTTCCGAGTGGCAGAACTGGTCGGGGATCATGCAGTTAAGCTGGTCACGGCCGGTACGGAATACAGCGTTTTCCCGATAGTACATGTCTTCAAGTTGAAGTTGGCGAAGCATTTCCCGGACCGCCCGAATATACGCCTTGCGGGGGAAAGCGACCGGTTGGATTTCGATGAAGCTCTGCTGCCGGAGGACAGTTGGGACAAGCCGTTAGACCCGGACGAGTACGAGGTAGAAGAAATTTTGGACGTCCGGAACGGACGGAAAACCCGGTTTGGGCGGATCCACAGGGAGTTTCTCGTACAGTGGAAAAATTGCGAGGAGCAGTCGTGGGTAGACGACCTAGACTTAAATTGCGGAGCCTTAATGAGAGAGTTCGATCGCCGGCGGACTAGCCGGAATCGTTTCGGGGTCATGCAGACCCACGAAGAAGGTGGGACAGAGAACTAGTCCACCCGGCCCCAGGGCAACAGGCACGGCCGGACCAGATAACACCACTCAGCCGAGTAATCGGTGGATGGAGCTAGTCGGGTCCGATCGGCCTTTTTTCGGAGTTATCTTCGAATCAGTATGGTGCCGGATGGAATGGTTTTCCGGAGTTGTCTTCGATTCAGTATGGTGCCGGATGGAGTGGTTTTCCGGAGTTGTCTTCGACTCAGTATGGTGCCGGATGGAGTGGTTTTCCGGAGTTGTCTTCGAATCAGTATGGTGCCGGATGGGAGAAGTCAGACGAAGAAGATGAGCAAGCGGTTACTTACGTAAAAAATGGAAAGAAAAGTGTATTATCGAGGTTAACAGCCAGTAACGAATGAAAAAGACGATGTATGCAAGGCTAGCCTCGTGGGGCACCCTCGACGAAGCTCAGCAAAACTTGCTCCGGAGTCGGGGTACGCGGAGGCCAGGGTGACGATCAGGATCCTGCCGAAACTGGTTGCGCCACGGATCTTGTTGGTCGAGCGCATCGAGCGAAGCTTGGAGAGTGGGAACCTGACACTTACCCAAACCCGGATACCAAGTCCCACCTTCGGCCGAGATCCCGCTCTTCTCCACGCGGCGGTTGGCCAGATGTAGCATGATCGGGTGGAGAAAAATGTCCAAGTCGCAGTGGCCGCGTTGGATTCCATCGACCACGAAGTTGCAGACCTTAGCCCAGCCTTCAGTCGCGCGTTTGCGACGGTTCTTGCGGTCGATCCAGTACTTGGCTAGCTCGGGAGATTCGCGCCCGGCGGCAACAGAAATGCAAAGGTGATGAGTTGACTCCCAGATGGATTGTCCATGCCGGGAGAGGTACTCCTTGCAGACTTTCCGCAATTCCGCGAACCAGCCGGCACGAGGCAGGCCGATGTCCGGCATCTCTGTCGCCAGTATGGCCCAAGGTTCCTGGGACAAAATTGCGTTCAGCGGCCCAATCGCCACAAGCTTGGCACTCCAGTCCTCGGCCTTGGGCACAGCGAGGGCCGGTGGGAATATCCACAGCGGCGGACGAGTCAACGACTTGGTGACCAAGGCGCCAGTGAGGTCTTGGATACGCAGACCTTCCAACTGCGCCTTTGACCAAGGGACCGCCGCGGCCAGTTCGAGGGCCGTCATGACCTTCCGGCGGGGAATCCACAACGGAGGAGACTCCTCTGGGGATTCCTTGGACTCGTTCTCGTCAAAGGCGAAGGGGTCCGGAGAAGGCAATTCCTCGAGGTCCTCAGTGGTAGCCTCGTCCGAATCCAGCCCCGATAGGCCAGATGCTTCCTCTCCATCGGGAGAGGCGGTGGACGGGCCTCGGGGATCATGAGGAGAGACGCTAAGGAGAGCCGGGGTAGTCGGAGCCTTCGACGAAGATCTGGCAGCGCGAGGGCGACGGGGGGACTTTCCCGAAGCCGGCGGAGCCGAGATCGAAGTGGGCCTGGGACTTGGCCCGCTCTCCCCATGGACTAGGGCCGCGCTCACCGGTGCGGCGGACCGTTTGGGCCGTTTGGCTGCCACGGGTTCCTGGAGCGACGCAACCCGACTGGATCGACGCTTGCCTTTTTGCCCAGGCGGATCTTCAGTGGGCAAGAGAGAAGCCGCCTGCTGGTTGACTGGCGCTGGCGGCGGGTTAGGGTCCTGGGAGGTATTCCAAATCCGTAGGCGAGAAACTTTTCCCGTATCACCGGTCGCTGGTCCGGGGGCGGAAGTTCCCGCGTCAGATGCCTGGACGGCCGCGGCGGAATTAGCAGCTGACGGAAGAAGGGGCGTGGCGGAAGCGACCTGACCAGGGTCTCGCGGACAAGCCAAGTCAAGGAGGTGCCTGATAGCCTCCCGGATGGGGGCGGGACCCTTCATGAGACCTCTCACCCGGGACGCCGAAGCTGCTAGACGAGCCCGATCTTCCTTGAGAGAAGACAGGCAATCCGCACGCTCCTCCGCAAGCTGAGTGAACGCCCCCCGGGATTCACTCACACCCGATTGGGTTTCAGCGTATGCGGCCTCGAGCTCCCGGATCCGGCGATGAAGGTCGGGCGATGCATCGGCCGACTGATACAGCGCCTTCTGGTACTTGGTCAGCTTCTTGGCAAGACGGATCCGGCGAAACTCCAAATTGCCCAGTTTCAGCTGCGCACTTTCCAACCGTTTGGAGAGCTTGATATAGCTGTCGTAGCGCGTCGTCAACTCACGCGCGGTCTGGAAAGACTCGATCATCAAGACACGGAGGTTCGTGACGTTTTGGTCTAAGAGCATACACGGAGTGAGTGAGCGGGGAGGCGAACCAGAACAGGCGGAAGGTACTTACTTTGAATTTTCAGAGCAGCTACGACTTTCTGGTTTTGGACACGCTGTGAGTCCGACTGTTTCCGGAGGCGATCTCTCGCTTGGAGAAGGTCGGCGTTCTCACTTTCCAGCCGGCCAATTCGGTCGCGAGACTGAAAAGTCGCCAGGACTTCCCGGACCCGGGATTCGTCTGCTTGCTGGCTAGCCAGCCGGGCGGTCGCAGCCAACTCGGTGTTCGCTTGCTCTAAGCTGGCTACGTGAGTGGTCAGCGCAGCGACTTGAGCTTGCAGAGCGGCCAGGTCAGGTTGCCCGGGGCGATGTTCTGGGCCGGCCAATTGGGCATTCAGTCCTACGGCCGATGGCTGGGTATTGACCGGGGAGTGGCCCGGCACAGGAGCAATGGGGGCGTTGTCACGATCAGACATAGAGGCGTTGAAAATCGAAGTGTGGGGAATGTGATGAGCGCGTGTCTCAACCGTTGTGCGGCTGCGACAAGGCTCAGGGGCGGCTGTGGTGAAGTGCTCCAGAAGTTAACGGACTAATGATGATGGATGCCCGCATCGGATTGGCTGAAATGCCACCCTAAGCCGGATGCCCAGACCGGCCAGTAATAAGATGCAATTGGGGATTGCCCGGCACTCTTGTAGGCGGTCGGGCGGTGCCTGGCTGGAAACCAAGTCGGCAGGCCTGACCAGGGGCGTGGATAATCGGACAGGCTGGCAGAGCAGACGGGAGGATTATGGATGTTTGATGGCCGAGGCGCGGCTAGAGGACGGCCAAGATGGCGGACTGTTCGTGAGGATGGAATGAAGGGAGCCTGAGAGAAGAGTATTGTTCTAGTGGAAGGAGTATGCACCGGGATCGTAGGAGAGACTGTCAAGGGACTGCTAGCGTTAGCGGCCGAGGGGCGTGGATGGGTGGCTATCCGGCTGAGCCGGCCGGGTACAATGTACCATTTGGACTGGTACCATATGGGTCCAGTGTACCGGCCGAGTTGGTACCATTTGGGGTTGGTGTACCGGCCGTACCGGTACACAGAGTCGGAGTTAGCCGGGTTGCGTTGGGTAAGGTACATGACTGGTCAGCCGTGTTATTTGAGGTAGGTTACACAAAGGGAGTATTGGACATAGGATAAATCAGTATACGTTTCGCTTTCTTAGACACAAGTCGCTTTTATTGGTTCACGCAGAGGGCTAACAA
>MIQA02016435.1:0-10751 GCA_001887855.2 Sclerospora graminicola
CTGGCGGACAGCGACGGCGGGTCCAGAACCGAAGGAGGAAGACGAAGAGGCGGATGGGCGGATTAAGAAGGAATGCCAATCTGGCAGCCCGGCTGCCCCTCAAGCCGCCCCTCAAGTCGCCCCTCAAGCCGCCCCTCAAGTCGCTCCTCAGGTGCCGGATTACCTGCAAAACATGTTCTCGGCGATGATGGAGCGATACTTGGAAGAGCAACGTCGGCTGAGCGCCAGCCGTGGCAGTCCGAAGTCACCGGACCAGCCTGCTCGTCGTGGAACACAGGCCCCCGGACCAGTCCAGTACTATGCGAGGGAGTCGAGTGATGAAGAAATGGAGTCGGTGCAGTACAAGCAAAGTGAACCCCATGCCGCCCCGCCGAGCCGCCAGACAGGTCGCCGGACCGGACGTCGGCCCACGAACAGGAAGCTGTCTCTCAGCGACGTGGATATGGAATCCGTCAGGTCGGCCAAGTACCATTACGATCCGGATGACCTGGATCTGGGGATGTCCCGCCCAGCCCATATGGCCTCGGCCCAAGCGTTTGACGCGGATTCGGGAGCGATCACGAGGGTGCGAATGTCGGCCACGTCCGAGCTGAAAGACTTCACCGGACGCGACGCGGACGAGGACCAGGCCCGAGGATGGTTGAGCAAGACGAAGTCGCATTTCTCAGAGACCGAACGTCGGACTATGAGAAATGCCTGATCTTCGGGGATCTGATGAAGGGACCAGCGAAACACTGGATCCAACAGCTCAGCCGGGAAACCCGAGGAAATTGGAGGGGATTGGCCGGTGCGTTCGAAGAGCAATACTGCGGAGCTGGAATGTCAGCGGCGCGACAATATTTCCACTCCAAGAAACGACCGGATGAGACCCCCCTGGAGTATCTCCATCGTTTAAATGTCGCTGGCATGAGAGCGGGTATTCCGGTTAAAGAAGATACCAGCCGGTCGGAATCTGCCCGCGAACACGTGGAACTTTTCATCAGCACGTTGGACGATCGGGAGCTGGCAAACCAGCTGGCGTTAATGCGGGTGAAGAATACGACGGAGCTGGAAGTGACGTTGCGCACGTACCTAAGGGCGAAAAAGCAAGGCCCCAAGGCAGCAGTTGGAACCGGCCGTTTCAAGTCCCGATTTAACGCGGATCAAGGAGGCCGGCCGCCATCTACCAGGACGGCCCGAGCCGTCCGCATGGTCGCCCGAGAGGCAGACGCGACCAGCTCGGAAGAGGAGTATCAGCGATCTGGGGGCGAGTCTGAGGAGGAACAGTATCGGTACCTTTTCTCGGCAGAAGCCAGTCAGCCGTCCAGGCTGCCAGCCGGTTTCGGTCAGTCGAAGAGTTTTCCGGCTCAAGCTGACCAGGATTACCCTAGGCGCAAGTGCACCCACTGTGGATCCATCAAGCATGACGACCGGAGCTGCTGGAAGCGGCTGACGTGCAAGAAGTGCGAGAGGAAAGGACACCCGGCGGAACACTGCCTGTTCACGTGTAAGGCTTGCGGGGAGGTGCATGAGGCGGGACTGTGCCCAATGGAAGAATTCTACAACCTGTTGAAGAAGTGGTACGTCCCGAACAAGCATTCTGGAATGTTGCCGCCAGGAGCGGAAAAGATGTTAAACTAGATCGCTCGCCAGGTTGGAATCTGGTTCGAGCCGAGCGGTCTAGTGTTAGTATCTATGCATAAGTCGGTAAAGAGGATAATCAAGAAGCAAAGCAAAGGATAACCGACAATACATGTAAGTTTGACGATTACGTCACCCGGTCCCCGGCCGGTACCGCTGACCCCTTCCTGGTGAGCAGTATACGGACGGATGAGTATTCCCGGTCTGAAGTGCGAATGGAATTGAACTTGTTACCTGGCGAGTCGAGAGGTTATTGGAAGTATCACTCGCCGGATAAATGGTTCAAGCAGGCCAAGGCGGATGGAAAAATCAATAACCAGAAAGCTACCATGTTGTTCGACTCTGGCGCAGAAGTGTCTATCGTAGACACCACCTTTGCTGGTAAGGTGGGGTGTGAGATAGACGAGACGAAGCGGCAGGAATGTATAGGCATTGGAGAGAGTTCGTACATGACCCAAGGAAGGACAAGAGTCAAGATTACGTTAGCCGGGTCGCTGGTATATTACTTTACCGCCTGGGTAGGCAAGTTGGCCGGGCAGGATGCAATTTTGGGCATGGATTTTATGGTCCCGGCCGGTATACGGCTGGACTTATCACATGGAACATTGACGTTGCCGGATGAGGTACAGATCCAGCTGGCCGGCCGGCGGCCCTTATATGGCGCCTACGTTCAGTTCCTCAAGCTAGGTCAGTTTGTAACGGTGCCAGTGGGAAAGGCGGTGGAAGTAATGTTACGGCCGCACGACCGACGGAGTAAGTTATGGCTGACAAGGGGCGAGCGCTGGGTACCATCGTTTGTTAAAGGGGGTGGTCATCTCAACTCTATAAGCGTGACCAACATCTCTGAAAAAACCCTCACCTTGCATGAAGATGTGATTATTGGAATGTGGCTGGCCGAGGACAAAGTGCCCCGCCGGCCGGGCTATGTCACTGTTGGCTCAAGACGCTATATCGAGTGGCAAAACCTGGCTTTTCAGGCAACCATCGATCTGGTCAGCGAGGAGGAAGAAGTAGAAGAGGACCAGACTCCGATGGTGGATAAACCCGAGTACCGGACCCCTTCTAAAATATTGACGCGGAGCCGGCCGTCGCCGGATCCGGCTGAATGCATGGACCGAAGCTACGCCCCGATCGCGGAACTGGTTTTGCCCACTCGGAGGGAGACGGACGAACGACAGAGTCGGGAGAAAGGACCAAGCAGAGTTGCATATACGGTCAGCCCCGATGACGGTTGTGACGACCGAAGTGAAAGCGAACCGGCCCAGCCGGCCGAGCAGAATTCGGAAATAGCCGAATGCGGATCGGCCCAGCCGGCCGAGCAGAATCCCGAAGCGGCCGAAGCCGATCAAGTCTGCATTCATGAAGGGGGCGACCTATACGTTGAAGGCATGGAAGAACAGATGGCGGTGCTACCTGAGGTGACTCCCTGCCCCCCAGCAGTCACTATCGACGATCTACAAGTGGGAGACCCGGATGTGAACACCCCGGAGGAGATCAGCAGATTGAAGGATATTATATGGAAAAGACGACATCTGTTAATCGGATCAGGGAACGCACTTCCTCCGGCCGCCCATGGGGCGGTTTGTGATATTGATGTGGGAGGTGCCAAGCCGGTAGCAGAGAGATGCCGAAGAGTCGCCCCCCAATATCGGGAAAAGCTGTCAGAGCTTATCAAGGGTTTGCTGGCCACCAAGATAATTCAGCCGTCCACCTCGCCATGGGCTTCGCCCATTGTAATTATTATTAAGAAGAATGGGGTGGATATAAGGTTGTGCATCGATTACCGGCTGGTGAACCGGCTGACTAAGCTGATGATTTACCCGATGCCGCTGATAAACGACCTGCTGGAGGACTTGGATAAAGTTTTGTGGTATTGCTCACTGGACATGGCCAGTGGATTCTGGGTGGTATCTATGACCGATCGTGCACGGGAGATCTCTGCATTCGTGACGCCTTTCGGGTTGTTCGAGTGGAACCGGATGCCGTTCGGTCTGAAGAATGCTCCGCAGATTTATCAACGGTTGATAGACAACGCGCTGTACGGACACTTCAAAATCAAGGCGGATCAAGATCCGGCTCTGGTCGGGGATGTGTTCGCCGAAGGTGACCCGGACCCCGACCCAAAACCTTCAGTCTTGGGGCGGCGGTCTTACATTGATGACATTCTCGTTACGGCAACTACCTGGGATTTATTGTGTGACAAAGTGGAGAAGCTGATGATTACGTGTGAAAAGTGGAATCTTTCGATTAGTGTGGTTAAGAGTTTCTGGGGAAAGACTAAGGTAACCTATCTGGGTCATCAAGTGTCGATTGCCGGATTGGAAGCTAACCCGAAGGATTTGGAGTCCTTGAGTAATCTGCCTTTCCCGCGATCCCTAAAGGCTATGCAATCCTTTTTGGGCAGCCTGAATTATTACAGTCGGTTCATCGAGGATTTTGCAGTCTATGCGGCGGTCTTGTATGAGTTGCGGGAGGTGGATTACCATAAGCTGAGAGAGCAGGATAGGCAAGCGGAGACGCAAGCCGGGCCGGCAATTTCAGCCAATGAGGAAGCGCCCTTTTCGGGTATTTCGGCCAATGAGGAAGCGCACTTTTCGGGTGTTTCGGCCAATGAGGAAGCGCCCTTTTCGGGTAGTTCAGCCAATGGGGAAGCGCCCTTGTCTGCCGAGACAAGCGACCGGCCGCCGAACCCCGACGCGGCCGGCCCGGGCGATCATATGACCCGAGCGATGGTGGCCTTTGGCATGTTAAAGGCGAAGATGGCGACCACACCGGTCCTGAAACATTTCGATGTTGATAAGACTCCGGTGGTCATCATCTACGCTAACAAGTGGGCCATCTCGGCCGCTCTCGTGCAAGATCATGACGGAGTGTACTGTCCCGTGACCTTCACGAGCCGGACCTTGAAAGTTAATGAAGTTAATTATGGGTTGGTGGATAAAGAAGTTCTTGCTCTATTACGGATCTTGGATGTGTGTTATACAATGCTGGTGTCTCGGCCTATCAAAGTACTCTCCAGACGGTCGACCCTATCACGGCTCCTGACGGCGAATGGGATTGACGGCCGGCTGGGGAGATGGGCGGCTCTGCTGTCTCAGTGGTCCCTCGAAGTGATTAAGTGTACTAAAGGGGAAGAGAAAATACTGGGCACACTGGCTGCCAGCATTACCCCAAGGGCAGAAGTGGAGGAAGCACTGATAGCGATCGCGCCTCGGAAGCAGCCTCGACAAACTATCGTATTACCGCCGCCAACAGTGGGACCCACGGAGGAACTAATGGTTTTGAGTTTCGATGGGTCGGCGAGTGTAAAGAAAGGGGTCGGGGCCTATAGTGCCATTTTGTGGAAGCTGCCCGAATGGAAGGCGATCGCGGCCGCCTCGGATTTCACGCCTGGCATCACGGTGAACGAAGCGGAGTATAGAGGACTGCTGCTTTCCCTAGATCTGTTGGCTGGCCGGACACAGGGGCGGATCATCATATGCGGTGATTCCAACCTAGTGATCCGGCAAATCACCGGAGAGATAGATTGCAAGGCGCCGCGGCTGAGACTGTTAAATGACCGAGTTATGTCCGCCTTGCGGAGATGGCCGGAGCACGAATTGCTGCACGTCAAACGAGACTGGAATAAGAGCGCGGATCACTTGGCTACGCTGGCCATGCGCGACAACGTGGGGGTAACGATTTCCGATCCGGCTCTGTTATCAGACCTGATGGAGATCAACCGGTTGCCCGAGATTATCCATCCAGCCAACACGGAGGAGACAATCCGGGTGAACGCTGTTACCCGATCGCAGAAGCGTCGTTCTTCAGCCGATGGCCCATTATCCCCAGAAACAATGACCGAGGGGATAGTTCAACAGTTGCGAGCAGAGCGGATTCTCCAAGCGCAGAACGAGGAAGCGTGGATAGTGGATCTGAAGGCGTACCTTAACGGAGACGTGAATAAACTGACCGCCGAACAAGCTAAAGAATGTTTCAAGTTGGCCCCGGATTACGAAGTGGACGAAAACGGGCTACTGTTCTTCTACAGAGACGCCGACCAGCCGGAGATCGAAAGAGATAGATCAGCTCGGCTAGTCGTACCCACTACGCTACAGCCGGATATTCTCCATCACTACCATGTGAGGTTGGAGGGGGGACATCAGGGCATCGGCCGGACGTATCACAAGGTCAAGACACATTTCCACTGGCGAGGGCTTTACCGTAGCGTTCAGGCCTACGTGGGGAGCTGTCCAGATTGCGAAACCGGGAAAGGCCGGCCGACCATTAGAGGGCGGTCGCCTGGAAATATACAGGCCACCTATCCTTTTCAAGTTATCGCGATGGACCATATCCCGTCCTTACCCAGATCTCGAAATGGGCATACAGAGCTGCTGATCTGGACGGATTTGTTCACCGGGCTGGTTATAGCAAAGGCCAGCTCCACCCGTACCGCCCAACAGGTTGTGCAGAGTTACGAAGAATGTGTGTTCAGGCGCTTCGGGGCGAGCGAGGTCATCCGGCACGATAGGGAGCCCGGATTTATAGCAGACGTATTCCGAGCTTTCAATAAGATCCTAGGACAGAAGCAGAGCGCCACTATGGCTTACCGCCCGCAGGCAAATGGAAAGGCCGAAAGGATGGTCCAGACCCTAACCAGAGCCCTCAAGATGTATGTGGTGGAGGCGGATCAATGCGACTGGGACGAATATGCCGAGAGACTGGTTTTCGCTCTCAACTCGTCGTACGACCGGGTAAGGGGCGACACCCCTTTTTATCTGGCTTACGGATGGGATCCCCGATCCACTTTGGAGGCCGCCATACCAATAGGATGCACCAGAAGCCGGGACAGAGACGCCCGCCGCTGGAGGATGGGAGTGCAGCGCCACTACTCACTGGCGAGGGAACAAGTAAACGAACGTCTCCGACAAGCAATCAAGGATCGCGCCGATCAAAACAACGACCGCGCCGGGGAACACGGCATCGAGCCCGGCTCCCGGGTGTGGCTGTATCTGGATCGGGTCAAGGAAGGCTATGCACGGAAGCTGGCGCATATGTGGCATGGCCCCTTCCGAGTGGCAGAACTGGTCGGGGATCATGCAGTTAAGCTGGTCACGGCCGGCACGGAATACAGTGTTTTCCCGATAGTACATGTTTCCAAGCTGAAGTTGGTGAAGCATTTCCCGGACCGCCCGAATATACGCCTTACGGGGGAAAGCGACCGGTTGGATTTCGATGAAGCTCTGCTGCCGGAGGACAGTTGGGACAAGCCGTTAGACCCGGACGAGTACGAGGTAGAAGAAATTTTGGACGTCCGGAACGGACGGAAAACCCGGTTTGGGCGGATCCACAGGGAGTTTCTCGTACAGTGGAAAAATTGCGAGGAGCAGTCGTGGGTAGACGAGCTAGACTTAAATTGCGGAGCCTTAATGAGAGAGTTCGATCGCCGGCGGACTAGCCGGAATCGTTTCGGGGTCATGCAGACCCACGAAGAAGGTGGGACAGAGAACTAGTCCACCCGGCCCCAGGGCAACAGGCACGGCCGGACCAGATAACACCACTCAGCCGAGTAATCGGTGGATGGAGCTAGTCGGGTCCGATCGGTCTTTTTTTCGGAGTTATCTTCGAATCAGTATGGTGCCGGATGGAAGGGTTTTCCGGAGTTGTCTTCGATTCATTATGGTGCCGGATGGAATGGTTTTCCGGAGTTGTCTTCGATTCAGTATGGTGCCGGATGGAGTGGTTTTCCGGAGTTGTCTTCGACTCAGTATGGTGCCGGATGGAGTGGTTTTCCGGAGTTGTCTTCGAATCAGTATGGTGCCGGATGGGAGAAGTCAGACGAAGAAGATGAGCAAGCGGTTACTTACGTAAAAAATGGAAAGAAAAGTGTATTATCGAGGTTAACAGCCAGTAACGAATGAAAAAGACGATGTATGCAAGGCTAGCCTCGTGGGGCACCCTCGACGAAGCTCAGCAAAACTTGCTCCGGAGTCGGGGTACGCGGAGGCCAGGGTGACGATCAGGATCCTGCCGAAACTGGTTGCGCCACGAATCTTGTTGGTCGAGCGCATCGAGCGAAGCTTGGAGAGTGGGAACCTGACACTTACCCAAACCCGGATACCAAGTCCCGCCTTCGGCCGAGATCCCGCTCTTCTCCACGCGGCGGTTGGCCAGATGTAGCATGATCGGGTGGAGGAAAATGTCCAGGTCGCAGTGGCCGCGTTGGATTCCATCGACCACGAAGTTGCAGACCTTAGCCCAGCCTTCAGTCGCGCGTTTGCGACGGTTCTTGCGATCGATCCAGTACTTGGCTAGCTCGGGAGATTCGCGCCCGGCGGCAACAGAAATGCAAAGGTGATGAGTTGACTCCCAGATGGATTGTCCATGCCGGGAGAGGTACTCCTTGCAGACTTTCCGCAATTCCGCGAACCAGCCGGCACGAGGCAGGCCGATGTCCGGCATCTCTGTCGCCAGTATGGCCCAAGGTTCCTGGGACAAAATTGCGTTCAGCGGCCCAATCGCCACAAGCTTGGCATTCCAGTCCTCGGCCTTGGGCACAGCGAGGGCCGGTGGGAATATCCACAGCGGCGGACGAGTCAACGACTTGGTGACCAAGGCGCCAGTGAGGTCTTGGATACGCAGGCCTTCCAACTGCGCCTTTGACCAAGGGACCGCCGCGGCCAGTTCGAGGGCCGTCATGACCTTCCGGCGGGGAATCCACAACGGAGGAGACTCCTCTGGGGATTCCTTGGACTCGTTCTCGTCAAAGGCGAAGGGGTCCGGAGAAGGCAATTCCTCGAGGTCCTCAGTGGTAGCCTCGTCCGAATCCAGCCCCGATAGGCCAGATGCTTCCTCTCCATCGGGAGAGGCGGTGGACGGGCCTCGGGGATCATGAGGGGAGACCCTAAGGAGAGCCGGGGTAGTCGGAGCCTTCGACGAAGATCTGGCAGCGCGAGGGCGACGGGGGGACTTTCCCGAAGCCGGCGGAGCCGAGATCGAAGTGGGTCTGGGACTTGGCCCGCTCTCCCCATGGACTAGGGCCGCGCTCACCGGTGCGGCGGACCGTTTGGGCCGTTTGGCTGCCACGGGGTCCTGGAGCGACGCAACCCGACTGGATCGACGCTTGCATTTTTGCCCAGGCGGATCTTCAGTGGGCAAGAGAGAAGCCGCCTGCTGGTTGACTGGCGCTGGCGGCGGGTTAGGATCCTGGGAGGTATTCCAAATCCGTAGGCGAGAAACTTTTCCCGTATCACCGGTCGCTGGGATGGGGGCGGAAGTTCCCGCGTCAGATGCCTGGACGGCCGCGGCGGAATTAGCAGCTGACGGAAGAAGGGGCGTGGCGGAAGCGACCTGACCAGGGTCTCGCGGACAAGCCAAGTCAAGGAGGTGCCTGATAGCCTCCCGGATGGGGGCGGGACCCTTCATGAGACCTCTCACCCGGGACGCCGAAGCTGCTAGACGAGCCCGATCTTCCTTGAGAGAAGACAGGCAATCCGCACGTTCCTCCGCAAGCTGAGTGAACGCCTCCCGGGCTTCACTCACACTCGATTGGGTTTCAGCGTATGCGGCCTCGAGCTCCCGGATTCGACGCTGAAGGTCGGGCGATGCATCGGCCGACTGATACAGCGCCTTCTGGTACTTGGTCAGCTTCTTGGCAAGACGGATCCGGCGAAACTCCAAATTTCCCAGTTTCAGCTGCGCCCTTTCCAGTCGTTTGGAGAGCTTGATATAGCTGTCGTAGCGCGTCATCAACTCACGCGCGGTCTGGAAAGACTCGTCATCAAGACACGGAGGTTCGTGACGTTTTGGTCTAAGAGCATACACGGAGTGAGTGAGCGGGGAGGCGAACCAGAACAAGCGGAACGTACTTACTTTGAATTTTCAGAGCAGCTACGACTTTCTGGTTTTGGACACGCTGTGAGTCCGACTGTTTCCGGAGGCGATCTCTCGCTTGGAGAAGGTCGGCGTTCTCACTTTCCAGCCGGCCAATTCGGTCGCGAGACTGAAAAGTCGCCAGGACTTCCCGGACCCGGGATTCGTCTGCTTGCTGGCTAGCCAGCCGGGCGGTCGCAGCCAACTCGGTGTTCGCTTGCTCTAAGCTGGCTACGTGAGTGGTCAGCGCAGCGACTTGAGCTTGCAGAGCGGCCAGGTCAGGTTGCCCGGGGCGATGTTCTGGGCCGGCCAATTGGGCATTCAGTCCTACGGCCGATGGCTGGGTATTGACCGGGGAGTGGCCCGGCACAGGAGCAATGGGGGCGTTGTCACGATCAGACATAGAGGCGTTGAAAATCGAAGTGTGGGGAATGTGATGAGCGCGTGTCTCAACCGTTGTGCGGCTGCGACAAGGCTCAGGGGCGGCTGTGGTGAAGTGCTCCAGAAGTTAACGGACTAATGATGATGGATGCCCGCATCGGATTGGCTGAAATGCCACCCTAAGCCGGATGCCCAGACCGGCCAGTAATAAGATGCAATTTGGGACTGCCCGGCACCCTTGTAGGCGGTCGGGCGGTGCCTGGCTGGAAACCAAGTCGGCGGGCCTGACCAGGGGCGTGGATAATCGGACCGGCAGGCAGAGCAGACGGGAAGATTATGGATGTTTGACGACCGAGACGCGGATAGAGGACGGCCAAGATGGCGGACTGTTCGTGAGGATGGAATGAAGGGAGCCTGAGAGAAGAGTATTGTTCTAGCGGAAGGAGTATGCACCGGGATCGTAGGAGAGACTGTCAAGGGACTGCTAGCGTCAGCGGCCGAGGGGCGCGGATGGGTGGCTATCCGGCCGAGCCGGCCGGGTACAATGTACCGTTCAGACTGGTACCATATGGGTTCAGTGTACCGGCCGGGTTGGTACCATTTGGGGTTGGTGTACCGGCCGTACCGGTACACAGAATCGAAGTTAGCTGGGTTGCGTTGGGTAAGGTACATGACTGGTCAGACGTGTTGTTGAGGTAGGTTACACAAAGGGAGTATTGGACATAGGATAAATCAGTATACGTTTCGCTTTCTTAGACACAAGTCGCTTTCATTGGTTCACGGCAGAGGGCTAACAAGGTTCCCTCTTGCTGTTATTGGTTTGCCCGGAAAAGGTTAAGTTAACCCACCGGAAGTCCCCTGACCGGGAGTCGCGGCGACTTCGTATACTCGCCTCAAGT
>MIQA02016438.1:0-46673 GCA_001887855.2 Sclerospora graminicola
TTGATCAGCACTATGGACCGGCAAGGAAGCGGCGGAGGACGCGGGTGATGGCGGGGCAGACTCGGAGACTGTGGTGGCGTTCCAGACGGAGTAAAGGAGCTGATCAGCTCAGGAAGCCGTTAAAATTCCGTCCGAACTGACTCCGAACCGGTGTTCGGGTTGGTCCACCTCTCCATAGTCTGCACCGCAACGTTCCTCAAGTCGGCGTTTTGCTGGATCCAGGCGCGATCATCGAGCTCTAGGGTTTCAAGTTTAACCCGTGCAAGATTAAGCTCGCGCCGGCAATCTTCAGCTGTCTTCCGACTCTCGCACAACCTTTTCTGTATGTCGGCACGGCCGATGCGAGAATCGGAGAGTTGATTTACCAGGAGCTGGACCTGTTCATCCGAGTAGCGAACCTCGACTTCCCGACGCTCTACGTCCTCGGCAGTGCGGATCTTGTCGCAAAGCAGCTGATCACGGTCGAGACGGTGATCATCGAGCCGTTGTAGATGATCCACCATCTCGACCATCGAGCCTTTCATTGCCTCGATACGTTCGTCTGGAAATAAACATGGAAAGTCATATACAGATCGCAGAAGAAGTGAATGGGATAAACATACCTTGATCGCGGATGGTAATAGTCAGCGAACCGATCAGCGACTGTAGAGAGGCGACGGTGTCCGAAGGCCTGGAGAGGCGTAGAGTAGCGAGGTCAGCTGATAGCTGATCACGCTCCATCGTCAAACTCTGAACGCGATCAGTCATGTCTTGCAAGTCTTGGTCAAGTCGGTCGTGATCTAGCCGAAGAGTCGACAGCTGGCTAGCCAGATCAGCAGAATCATGTGCCAAGGTATCGGCAACGATCCGACGGTCGGATAACTCAGCGTTAAGTGCCCGATTGGTATCATATAGAGAAACCAACTCGGGAATTGCACTTCGGAGTTCCGACCGTAGTCGGCAAGCTTCCATGGACCCCAACGTGAGTGGACCCGATCCATCCACTAGACGAGCGAGCTGTTCCGAGTAACGGAGGGGGCGATCTGAAGAAGGTCGAGCGGAAGGATTCCAAGGCGGGCGATACGGAGTCATGGTAGTCGTAGGACGGATGAGGCTGGTCGTGATCGGTGCCGAAGTCGCGATCGGGGCGGTCGCGGGATCAGTCGAACTGGAAACGGAAGGCGAGGCAGTGATCGGACGGGCAGCCGAAGATGACGAAGGAGGAAGAGAAGATCGGCTCGAGTCAGCCATGGTGATCGCCAAAGAGGAAATTTGGAAGTGAATGAGTCGAACTGCAGTCGTTGCGCGGCTGCAGTTAGTCTCAGGGGCGGCTGTGGTAAAGCGATCAGAAAATGTTGAGAATGAAGTGGACCACACATGGCCGTTGATTGGTGACGATGGAACACCCATCAACATATGACGGTTGATGGGTGGGAAAGGCCGATCACAGTTACGATGAAAAGGTGGCGGACAACGGGTATTCACGATGTGAAGAAATCAGCCAAGTACTGTCATTACGCCCAGTCCCAGACACTGATGGAACGATGGAGATCACGATCACGATCGTTATCACAATTACTAAGTGGAGTTCCCGTGGATGTAAAACGAGGTGAGCAACTGTTGACATGACGTGTCAGGGACAGCCATCTAGCCGATCTATGAACGGTGTAGTTGTTGAAGTTGATCATGACACGAAGTTTCGGCCCGATCGGCCGATTATGCCCAAGAAATGAAGATCAGATGTGGAATGAAGTCGGGCATGTGGAATGGCGGGTTGTGTGAGTGATGATGACCGATGGGCTTGTCCGAGGATGACGTGACAAGGCCTGATCAGGCCCGATCAGCCGAGATCGGTGTTATATGGTTGCCCCGACAGGGTATGAAGGTCGGAAGTATGGCTGAGCAGATGAATAAAGTCGTTGCGATGGTGACCCAGAGAGTTCCCGAGGTGATCAAGGGCTGATCGCCCTGATCACTGCCTGATCACTCGGCTGATCGCTATGCCGATCGTGATCGGGGCTGATCAGCCTCAAACCGGCGTTCAAACGCGAAGGCAAGGGGAGTTCTTGGTTAAGTCGGGCTGGATACGAAGTGGACAAGCGTCAGAAGGGCAGATCTCAAGTGGTTTCAAAGTCGTTTATCGAAGATCGGGATGGGTTGAAGATCTTTATAGGAGTCGGGTCGTGATCAGGGCAGAAGTGGTACAGATCAGCTTGAAGGTGCAGCCAGGATGGGCAAGGTGGTGCTACGCAACCGTGCGACGAAGTGAATAGGTTCGAAGTATAAATCAGGCATGAGTTGGTGTATGGTACACAGGTATAGGACATTGCATATATAATAACAGGTTTTGATTTTCCCCCTAAGCAAAGAGTCGCTCCGCCACGTGTTGCGGTCATTGGGAGCACAGGGTTGACTAGTCCCCTCTTGCTCAACTAATTCCCGGTTAAGACGCGCTTAGACGCATTTTGGCTTACCGGAAGACCCCCGACGGGTTTGTTTAGGTGATCGAACCTCACCCTCAACGCACACGTGTTTGGAACACGTCAATAATATTGGAAAAGGTTTTGTGGAGATAACGTTTGTGGATTACTGTGGAAGATCGTGGTTTGATCGCGTTTTCTTGGTTTCGTTATTATCTCTCTCTCATTGGCTGGCCTGATCGGACGAACTTTCCCGATCAGTGCCTAGATACTGATTAAGTATCGACCCCAACCCGTTCTCCGGTGAAGATTTCCACCCGAGGACACCCCCCGTCTCGAGAAGGTCATCCCCTCCGACCTGATCAAGATCATCGTTTTCGTCACCGAGTCCACCTAAGTGAGTGTAACCACCCCCGATCAACGGGTACACAAGGTGAGATGAAGATAAACATAGATCCTGACGCGCATGAAGACCGGCCAGATGACCGGGAGGATCAGATCAGTCACCACAATGGTGATTCATCTGATTCTGATGCTGATCAGGATCGACGGAGTACCCCCTCCGATAGTTGGTCGTCCGGGCCAGTGAGTATCCGGATTCCACCCAAGACTCCGGTCATGGATTTGGAAATCGGCTCCACCACACACCTAGCCATATCTAAATTTGTCCGATGCATGCACTCGGCTTTTCCGTTGGACGCTTGATTCCATGCCTCGCTGACTTGCCGCTTCACGCCGGTTTTTTTACAGAATAAATCAACGTTTCTATACTCTGCACCGCCGTCTGTTTGCAGGTGTATTCGACACCCAAACCTTTTCTCAAAATATACCAGGAAGCGCTCGAACATTTTCGCCGCCTTGTCCTCGGTTCTAGCGACGAAAACTCGACAATAATTAGATTTATGGTCCACGAAATTGACCAAATATCTGTTCCCACGGCGATCTTTTGGCGTCATTGGCCCCTTCAAGTCGCTGCATATTACTCCGCCTATTCGATCGATAGGCGAGTCCTGTCCACTGTCTTGCTTTTGCTGAGCATTCTTAGCTTGTTTATCTTCCGCACAGGTAAAACAAATGCGCCTCACATTTTCGGTGAGTTTAATCCCTGAACTAGGGTCTCTCGCCATTTTTTCGATCGTATCAAAGTTGAGGTGTCCGAAACGGGTGTGGAAATGCATCAAGAACCCTTCTTGAACGTCATTTTCCGATTCATTTCCATTTTTTTCACTGCCGAAAAATTATGTCATCAGTTTGATTCCTTACGGGTCTCGAAGTGTCAACCACCATCTACGTTCCACGTCAAAAATGATCTCTCCACTCTTCTTTTCAATCAGGGACCTATTGTTTCTTTTGTAACTTAATATGAAACCCTTTTTGTCCAATTTGCCATAAGAAATAATGTTTTTGGTCAGGTTCTCAGCGTAGTACAGGTCAGTGAGCCGTACTTGCTGTACTACTCCGCCGGCCTTCACATTTAATACCACTGATCCTTTGAGCGATAACCGCAAAATCTTCTGGTCCGGTAGCACGCATTCCAAATTGCATTTTTCCGCATCTTAGAGCGTATTTTTATCTTGGATCAAGTGCGGACTACCTCCGCTGTCAAGAATCCATTTCGAGTCCGCTTCGCTCGCCTGATCTTGAACACACAGCGTGAATTTTATCTTCCTCTCTCTGCTTTCCTTTCTTTTATTTCCCGACCTGCAGTTTTTCGCGATATGCCCGGGCTTTTTATATTTAAAACATTTCTTGATTTCCTTGTGCTGCACTCGATTTATCATGTCGCGATTTGCCGCCCTGCTATTTGAATCTTGCTCAAGCCACTGCGCAAACTGCACAAGTTCTTCCGCATATTTTAGATGGTCACAAAGGGTTGTACCTGGCCGATAGTTCTCCACGTAATTCAAGCGCAGAATATTTTAACACACTTTACAGAATCAATTCTTCTTTGCATCCTGATGCCTCGTTTACAGCGACCACATTAAGCAAGTGTTCAGACCACGTCCTTCTAGAGTCCTTTTTATCAGTAAGCAACTTTATATCTTGCGCTGTAGATATGCTAGTCTTGAATACCTCAAGTATTTGATCCAAAATATACCACAGAGACGGGTTAATATCCCACCACGTCCCGACTTGTTTGTTGAAGTATTTCTCCGCAGTTCTTCCCAAGTTGTGTCCTAAAATATCCACTTTAACACCTTCCTTCCAGGGGAAGCCGCTGGCACTCTCTTGCTATGGGTTTCCGTCGCATAAACCGCAGACCCCATTCCTTGAAATTCGACCTAAGCCCCTTGTACACTTCAATCCCTGTAAATTCTTTGATTTGCAACTTTATTTCCCGTGCAGTGGGAATTTGCCTTGGCGGTGCGAAATTTCCGTTATTCGCATTCCATCCTTGCGCACTATTGTTGCTTGACCTGGAGCCATTCGGGTCGGGCTGAAGTATTCCACCTCATTCAGGCGTCCATCCAAAGACTCCAAACGCATAGTCTTCTTTCTCCATTACGAAAGAAACTATCCATCCCTTGTGGATTCGCGTCACCTTCGGCGACTATAACTTTTTCAACATATTTTATTCATCTTTGTCATGAGTTTTATTAGATCCTTCATCTCTTCTTGCGCTTGGCGATGTTCATCGAGAGCATCCACGTCTTGTACTCTCTTCATCGCTGACCGAAACTCGGCCCCCCGGGCGTCTAGTCGACTTTTTCAGTAATCGCTTGCCTTCCTGAGAGGTCATCCGTTCCTTCTTTCTGCGGCATTGGTCTCATAACCTGTTCAAATTTATTCCGCAAAGCAACAAAAGGTGCGAACGCACTGGGACAGACGAGGGTAAATGAAAAACTGAATTATATATTATCATGCATTCCTGCGTCGCCAAAGTGTAATAGAAATACTAAAAATAGATACACAACTCGCACTTCAGTCAACTTTTAACACGAGCACCAAGACATCAGATGGATGCAGTCCAAGCTCAGTCATTATTAACAAATCCAGTCCCGTGCTCGTCGTCCCTCCTTCCTGTTTCTTCTTCTCTTTCAACTTGTTGATCTTGTCCAAGTACTTTTCTCGTAAGGAACTGGTCGAACAGCTGTTTTAATTTTCTGCGCTTTTGCTGCTCGATTGACCACGATTCAATTTCTCTTGTTCTTTCTGCTGCTTTATTATCCCCTCCGATGCCGCCTGCAATTGTTTTTCCAGAAATATTTCATCCTCACTGTTGCATGGGGCATCTTTTTTGTTGTTTTCTAAGCCTGTAACTCGTTCCAGAACTGTATTGACACGCCAAAGCACATCGAGTTAATATCCACCACACGTTCGATATGCTGCAATTATCTGACACAACCCACTTTGATTTGTAACGTGCTGTCAAGTCGTTCCTTTATCACCCACGGCTTACCCGTCGAGTCCTTGTTTAAGTCCTTGAGCATTCCTCGAACATCACTCACCAGCATTGATTTGATGGATCTAGCTCCAAAGAATGACGAGCTCGCATGCTTGTCCAAGTCTTCTCCCTTGAGAGTTTGTGACGCTTCTGCTGCACCTGTTCAGCAGCAGTTTTACCCAATAACGTACTACATAGCACGTCGTTCTCGATGACAACACCCTTGAGCTGCTGGGCCGCTGCTTTTGCTAGTTTTAATGCTGCAAAAATCACAGTTACGTTATAAAACGGAGTACAAAACCCTATTCACATGCCAAAAGACTCAAACCCAAATTCAGTTGTTGATCATCCACTAGTTCAATTTTTATGCCTACGTTCTGAAGAGAATCTCGTGGCGGAATCACGCTATAAACAGACCTCGAAAATCCGAATAGCTCTTCAAAACATCAACAGCTGAATCAGTAGAAGGTATCGCACCACGCAGTTGTTCACTTATTCAGTACATTGACAAGCCACGTGACAATCCCGCGGGGGTTTTTACATCTAGGTGGCTACAAACACATGATTTGTAGATTAGGGTGGCCACGTGTGTTCGCAGGTGGCCAAACAAAATACCCTACGTACCGGTATGGTAAAAAAAAGATATCTGCTGTTTAAACGGTTGTTTTTTATATAATATAATTCGACTTTTGGTGGCTTTTCGTAAGACAGCGCACCCACCATAAGAACCTTTCAAAGGGCTCATGCAGAGCCCTTGTGAAGTAAAGCATGTACATGCCGGAATGAATTCGCGTCAGGAAACGCCCTGATGAATAAGCTCTCCCAGGCACGACCACGGCACTTATGGGGTCATCAGGTGCTGGCAAGACCACGCTCATGGATGTCATTGCTGGACGCAAGACGGGAGGCAAAATCACGGGACAGATCCTGCTTAATGGTTACCCTGCGACTGACCTCGCCACTTGACAATCCACTGGGTATTGCGAACAAGTGGACAGTCATTCCGAATCGGCAACATTCCGGGAAGCGCTGACATTTAGTGCTTTCTTTTGTGTTGACGTCCCATATGACTAGTGAATGAATGTCTGGATCTACTGGAGTTGCATTCAATCGCGGAACAATCATTCGAGGCAGATCGGCAGAGCAAAATGAAACGACTGAGCATCGGCGTCGAATTAGCAAAAGTCGAATTATAGTTATATAAAAAACAACCGTTTAAACAGCAGATATCTTTTTTTACCATACCGGTACGTAGGGTATTTTGTTTGGCCACCTGCGAACACACGTGGCCACCCTAATCTACAAATCATGTGTTTGTAGCCACCTAGATGTAAAAACCCAATCCCGCGGACGTAGATACTCTCAGCATGAATGTCACAATTTTGTTAGGCCTACATGTATTTTGCTCACTCTGTAGATTAATTAACAAAATAGTCACTAAGAATAGGCAGCGTCAAGGGCTACCCCTCCAACATCGGCATTGCGTCTTAAAGTCGCCGAATTCGGGGATTTCATTTTCTAGACCCAAATACATGTATCGCGTGCCGAACACTCCTCATATCGACATTGGGTTAAGAAAAAGGTGCAGAAAATCGCAAATTGGGCGTTGCCTTACAGGCCCCCAATATTGAAATTTGGAGGTGGTGCCATCGATATCATTCTTGAATTCCTTCTGGTGCGAGTTCTGCCTTCTCACACCAGCCCGAATTTTGTTATACTTCATCATCAACAACCAGATCATCAGAGCTTCATCGCCTATGTATATTGGCAGTGCGTGGAGAGATGAAAAGAGGATAAGATACAGAATGGAAGCCTTTAATTGGCGCTCCAGCACCTTCAATCACTTCCTGAAAGAATGACCGAGAAGGGCGAGCATCGCATCAGTTGGCATCAGCTAAGACATTACCAGCTAGCTATAACGGCATATGCTTGATAACAATTTCTCACACAATGACGAGCATTTGCTTTATTCTAACATTTGTCAGCTTTTGTCTTAACCAGCCCTTGATCATCACGCTTAAGCTCTTCAGTTACAAGTTCGGTCTCATCTGCAGAAACAAGCACAAACGCAAACTCAACCCTTGTCATTTCCGGTGATTACCACGAAGGCCTACCGGGAATCCAGCGCCATGCGTGGGATCCTGAATAAGCCTGGCGTATTCCTCGCGAAGTCCCTTGCAGGCAATTTTGTGGTTCACACCATTCTCGCGGTAGCACGTGGCGAGCTCCTCACGCACAACTTTTACAGTCTCCTGCGCGAGCTGCACGCGCTTGGCGTATGCGCGCTCAGCGGCGCGAATAACCAGGATCTCGTCTTTCGAGCGGAGCTGTGATGAGTTCATTCTGTCGAGCTGTTAGGCAAAAATATATTGGACACATGGCAAACTTGATCTGACCAATCAGATGTCTTTTGTGTCCATTCACAGTACTATAATACCGATACCTATAGCGGAGAAGAACATGGAGTTTGATTTAAATTTACGCAGTGCCAAATGGAGCCACGAGCAGAGTAAGCGGCGTGACCAGGCCAAAAAAAGGATTGAGACCGAGCGTCAAAAGCGAGTGTTAGCTGCAAAGGCCCACGAAGCACTTGAAAACTTGCAAAAGCAGAAGCGTTTGGAGCGCATCACGGAGAAAGAGCGACAAGAGCAACAGGCGCTGGACGAGCAGCGAATTACGGGTGGTATCAAATTTTCTCATTTGCTTAAGCCATTCCCCACAATTGTCGATGGCGATAAGATTACACTGCCGGCTTCTGCGCTGGAAGAGCTGAACCCGCAGAACGCGTTCGAGCTCGGCGTATTTACATTTGAGCTTTCATTCAACGAGGTGCTGATTGGAGGGAGTGAAGAGGTCACATTAAGAAGACAGACGCACGCAGGAGTATTAGAGTTTGTGGCAGATGAAGGATCAGTTGGGCTTCCGCCTAAGGTCGCCGCGTCACTATTTGGACAGTCTAAGAAGCTTCCAAAAATCATCCAGGTGCGCTTCGTGCGGTTGGAAAAAGGAAAGTTCGTGGGATTAAAACCAAGAGGAAACGGCTTTGGCAATCGTGATATTGACTTAAAGGTACTGCTCGAGCGCTCGCTGAAGACTCACACGACGCTTACGGAGGGTGACGTAATTTTTGTCCGACATGGTAGAGAGACATTCGAAGTGCTTGTTTCTAAAATTAAGCCCGAGCGAGCTGTCAAAATCCTTGACACGGATCTTGAGGTAGATATGATGCCTTGCGATGTTGCACAAGAAACTGAGAAGCAACTGGGTGAAGAGGAAGCGCGTGCTGTGGCATCAGCTAAAGATAAGGAGGAAAGAAAAGCAACAAAGACGGCAAATTTGTGTCCGGAACCTTCTTCAGAAGAAGGTTTACAAGTTAATATAGTGTTGAGAATGCCTGAAGGAAAGGCTACCCGCCGTTTCTTGCAGTCGACATCGCTACGGTGCGTATTTGATTTTCTCGAGACAATTACAGGTGAGGACTCGCAGCTATTTTTATTGGCAACTACATTTCCTCGCCGAGTTTTTGATTTCAATGCAGCTGACAAGACTTTGCAAGCTCTCGGTCTTAACGGCCGCCAAGAAGTACTGTTCGTTGAAAGGCTGCTAGTAGATGAAGCCATGACGAAATCTGTCGTAATTGAAGACAAACCCACCTTGAAACAGGCAGTGACCACCCAACCCCGAACGATGCTACCCGACGTGTGGGATGCAGCTCGACAAAAGCTAGAACAGTCGCTTGATGAAAATCTATCACTGACTATGATCCCTTCCATTCACGCCATGGAACCTGACATGCCTATTGCGCAATCTGCAAACCTAGAGATCAAATGGAAGGCTCAGTTAAGCGAGCTAGAGCAGATGGGATTTATGAATCGATCGCTGAATGTTCAAGTGCTGGAAAGATATCAAGGCCGACTGCTGCGCGCTGTAAACTTTTTGTCTGAGATGGGACAGAAAAAATGAGTACTGTTATGGAGAATAAAGGGCCACTTTTGTCCGCAAGACTTAGAATAGGCAACTGTCGCAGTCTATTTAGTCTTAATTCTTGGCGGCAACAAAGAACATCAAAACTAAATACGTTTTTAAATATTGTATTTTAGATCAATCTAACTGCACCAATCGATTGGCCTTGACTTCCTCTATATTTCTATACCCTTATTGATTTTTTTTTGAAAAGAAATGGTTGTATTACCACGTCCCAAAGTTCACAGGTCAGAATTTTTGAAAACTCAAATTCCGCCCAGCAAAGATGAAACCACCTGGAGGTGTAGAACCACTGTCATGCGAAAGTTTGACGATACAGAACGCAGAAAAAATATTGTGAAGCTTCTGAAGCGCCCTACAAACGATGGTATGTCAAGAGGGGAGGTGGCTGAACTAGCGGACAAGGTTGGTCGTTACAGGTCGACAATTGCGAGAAGATGGACCAAATTCAAGCAGGGGGCATCTAAAGGGACCAAGAATGAAGTTTGCTGCAGCAGCAAGAAAAAAACGCGTCTTCAGACGAAGGTAAGTTGAGAAGAGTTGCAGAAACGTGTAGTTGAAGTTCGTGCGAAGTATTGTCAGGTGCAGAGACGCACCGCGGAGCTCGCAGGTTTCTCCGAGTACCTTGTGAGGGCCTTTGATAACAGAAGGAGAGTTTAGCCGAGCTTCCGGCCGTACCAAACCTCTGCTATTTATATAAAAACAGTATAAGCGACTTAGATTTTGGTCTTGGTTTTGTCAGTGATTTTACAATGGACTTCGATAGTATGAACAACATTAATAATGTTGATAAGAAGTGGCTCAACGAAGATATGGATAATTGGTTTTAAGCATGCTAACAGGCGAAAAAGCCCCCGCCCGACAGCGGAGAAGCAAGCGGTTTCATACGGATATTTAATTTTGAAGGTCTTTGTTGCGTTTATTTTCGCCCAGAGGTAGTATTAGCTACGATAAATGTGTGAACTGCTTGTGTGATATTCTCATAACCCCCTGTCGTCCGCTTGACATCATGCTTTACTGCGGTCTGACACACGTTGAAATCTCCACCGATATCTAATAAACACTCCAAACATATCTGAAGTTGCAAGCCCTGTTCGTAAGTCTGCTCTCCGCTTTTCGAACTCTGCCACTGCCCTGATTTGCTCCATCGTCTTTGCCCAGATGAACTCCGTGAATTTGAATGAATTCCAGCTTTGCTGTTGAAATACCACTAAATTACGCACCCTCCATATCCATGCTAGCCCTATTGAACAACTTGCCCACCGCAACCTTGGGACTTGTTTCAGACAATCATCCGCTTGCATATCACATCTTTTTATAATACGAAGCTTGAGTTTTTGTGAAACTGGCGGCGCTCTCCGTTGGGCTATAGTCTGCCTAAATCGCTTTACCGTATCCATCGTGACGACCCATCCATGCCAATAACTTATAAGCCGAGCCCAAAAGGATAGGACCCGCTTACACCCCCACACAATATGTGTGACCCCTTTCCCCTCTGCCTTGCACTCATTATCGAGGCGGCAGGCGTTATCGATCTCATATCCTGCGTAGTAACGTTTAGCTGGTGAGGGGCCACTCGGTACACGACCCATGTCTGGTAATCTGTTAACATGTTGTCGTGCCTCCATAACTCCTGTATTGATTGATCTTGCGCCTCACAGCCCCATGTCTTCCGCTCATTTTTCTTGTTCCAGGTCTCCACCACTCCATTTAGTGACTTAGATATGTACTCATAATACAAATCTCGAAACAATCTCCGTAACCCACGTTGCATGGTACTTGATCTGGTTTGTTCTTGTAATTTCCACGGATAGCTGTACAACTACGGATGCGCCTTAAAAATTACACAGTTGCACTCGTCGATGTCCTTATGGTCTTCTGATCCTTTAGCCCGCACAGATTCCACGGTCCACCGAAAACTATCTGGTAGCTGAACGCAACTCCACTCTTCTCCAGTGATTACGTCCCGTCCGTGGATCCGGCCACTGCAACTTGTAGTCCAACATACTTGACGAAACTGGGCTGGGCAGGCTGTGAGTTGTGGCGGAGGATATTGGCCAATATATTGACCAACGGATACCCTTGGCGAACATAGAATCATCGCCGCTACCCATCTGAGCACCTTAGCCCTGGTGTGTCCTTCATTTCCGTCATTCGCGCTTTCCAGGAGAAGGTATTTGTCCCGGTACACCGGATCCGAAGCTCTCTAATTGGAACTTTCGCTTTTTTATAATTACGAAAGGGAACCATTGTCTGTGACGTTTCCAAGATCCAGGGGCTGTTCCACCATTCGAAAGTTCCCCAGAATGCTTGGATCTCTACTGGCATAGCACTGTGCCATGGTACTTCCTCTTTTCTCATAGCAATGTTAACAATATCCCCATCGCGAATTGCTGTTGTAGGGAACATTTTTGTCCGCTGTATATGCGTTAGTTGTTGCGGTAAATATTGCTTTACGTGCCTTTGTAATTTGTCAGCTTCAGCCAGCTCCGGCCCTATATATTGAGATAAAGTTTGTAAGTTAAGCCCGTAAAGATGCCCTCTATGTACGGCTCTTATGTCGGATTGTCTGGTTGTCGGCGAAAGAAACCCTCCAACTCCTGCATATCGAAAGAAATCACTATGTATTCGTCATGCTAGCGAATACTGGATTTTGGGTTCAATCATCCAACATGCCGCTTCTTTCACATGCTGAATGTGAATAGCCAGTGGGATGGATATCAACCCCAGACCACCCGCATGTTTGGGGGCATACACCAAAGTCGGCGACATCTTGTGTTTTTTCTGTCCCTCCTCACTGGTTGGCTTCCATATGAATCTCTTTTGGAAGTCAATAAGTTTCTTTATCACCACTGGATCCGGAGAGAAAACCTTTGCTGCAAACAAAATAGCTGGAAGAGCCACAACATTAAATAGTTGGACTCTTTCCAGCACCGAAGTACCACATTTCGCTTCTGTGATTAATCTCGCTGTATCGCCCGTAATCGATATGCCCAGTAACGTTCACTTAGGATTTCTGCCCCAATCTCATAGCCTAAATATCGCGTTGTCTGGTTGGCCTGTAAGATTGGAATTTCCCACAACGAAGTTTCAGGCACCACCTTGATGAGGAAAATATGGACACATTTCTTCAGTTGCACTCGCAACCCCGAAATTTCACCAAATGTCTTCACCACTTTTAATGCTACTCCCACCTGTCCTGCTCGTTTTAGAATTTTTTTTGAGTCGTCTCCAAAGGCCGATAAAAATTGTTCAAAAGAGTCTGTACCGGTACGGAGGGTGATACCTTGTAAGGTCTCATTCGACTGTAGGGCGATTCCTAGAGGTTCAGCCGCTAAAATGAACAATAGTGGAGCCAATGGGCACCCCTGACGTATCCCGGAAATGACCTCCATTTCTTTTGATAGTTGTCCGTTGACTAAGAATTGCGCAGTCGTCTTCTCATGTAATTTCTCCATTGACTCGATAAATGCCACCGAGAATCCGAATTTTTGTAGAACTTGTAGTAAATAGGTTCTATCGACCGTGTCATAGGCCTTCGTGAAGTCCAACAGCAGAACACTCTCGCTGGCGTCTGCCACACTTACCGTTTTACTTTTACCTTGCTTTAAAATCGCCATCATCATCACAACCAAACGATCCATTCGCCTACCATGTACAAAACCCTGCTGCGAGTCCCCCCAATGAGCCTTGCCAGAAAATTTTGTAGCCGTCGTGCTAGGATCTTTGAAAACGCTTTATATCCAGTCTGCAAAAGCGATATCGGCCTATAATCCATGGCGTTATCGGAATTCCCTTTTTTGCGCAAGGATAATAATCGCTTTGTAAAAGGACGCCGGAGGATTACCTCCGGTCAACACGTCGTTGAATACTATCAACATATCTTCCATCAAATCCACCGCAAAGTCTTTAAAGAAATCATTATAAAAACAATCTTCCCCCGCCGCTTTCCGCCGTTCAAGCCCTTTCACTGCTTGGAGAATGTCAGCCTCCTCGATTGGAGCTAACAGGAACGCGTTTTCCTCATCTGATACCTTGACAAACTTGTGGGCCGGTGCAAACCTCTCCGATTTATGTCCCAGATGCAAAATCTCGACTGTTCTATGTGAAGTCCCTAGTATAGGCATCCACCCCACAACAAACTTATCCGCTATCGTCCACCCATGCGAATTTGATCCAGTATCTGGTAGATTGATATTTGTCACCGTTTGGTTAGACTCCCATATAGACGTTCTCCGAAATAACCACCTAACAGTAGACGGTTCGCTCAGTCCTCCATCGATTTTGTCTCCATAATTCCGCGTATTCTATATCCATACAGTTCTGTCTAGTTTGTACGCTGTCGAAAAGTAGCACTCTAAGTCTCTGTGCCTTTCGTCGTCTCCTGTTTGCTTGCCGAGTTGTCACCGTCTTAATCGCTGATTTCCACTCCCGTAATCTTTTGTCCCACTTATCTGCTCCCCCTAAAAGTGAGGAGACTTTCAAATGAGCCTGCTGCCGGATTTCCCCCACTACGTCGTCGCGTCGCTGTCCACCAACTGGGTATGATAACGTTACATGACTTTTAGTCTTAGTATGACCCTCCATTACTTGATGGATAGTTAGCTTGACTTCTTCATGATCCGATAGGATACTTGGATGTCTAACCTATGTCTGAAGAACCCTCCACAACTGTTCTTCCGATACGTAGCAACGATCAAGGCGGCTGGCCGATTGTCCACGCCAGAATGTATACGGAATTTCCACTGAGATATTAATATCCGACCACACGTCATATTGGGCTAGTTGTGAATCTTGTAGGTGTCGTTGTTTTAGTAAAGTGGAGAGTTCCTCACACTCTGTTCTCATCTGTTTGGTATGCCCATTCCGATCCAGCACCGGATCTTCCACGCAATTAAAGTTCCTACACAAAATCGTTAAATCCGTCTTCATTAAAAACCACTCGTCAAGCGTCCTATAGTATTTTGTCCGGCTGGCCCCCAAGTCTGCTGGTCCATATATGTTGATAATATGCCATTGCCTATAGCGGAATCCTATCGATCGATTATTCCATAGGTGTTCATTCCACGGAGAAATATGATGGGCGTACTCTGGGAAAAACAGGATCCCCACTCCGCACGTGCGATCCGCCCTGATGCTCCAATAAGCTAGTCTATGTGTTTCGTCTTTATGCCGATTCGCCCGTTCCCACATCTTCGTTAGGGTTGAGGCTTCGTCTGGCGAGGTCACGTGCGTTTCTTAAATAAGTACTCCGACTACTTCTGAGTGATTATGTTCACGTACCCAGGCTCGCATCCAGTCATATCTTCGTCCATGAGTGAAACCTCGCACGTTTTGGATGACCAGTGAGAAACGATCAGGATTGGTCTTCTTTTCTTCGTCTTGTAGCACTTTCTGTGATTCCACTTTGTGTTTCAGCTATATATGTGTCCGCATACACGAATGCTGGATGGCTTCGTTGGTCGACGGATAGTAAGGCCTTCACTCCTGCACTGTCCACTGCGTAGCCCTTAGTAACGGACCGCCAGAGAGTCTAGCTGCGACCGATTTGACGGATCTTCTGCCTCTTGCTCTAAAGTAACAGCTGACAGCATGAACTTATGTAATTCGGCCCACCAAAGTCTGTCAAAATTTCCAAATTAGTTATTAGCTTCTTATACCTCGCATTTACACTTATTGCATGCAAGTGACGCTTTACCTTCACCACAATAGTGTCGTCCGAAGCTGCATCTTGACCTATAATAGCTGCTATTGTTGCACCATAGATATGTGCCAGAAGGAGAATTTTACTTACCTCTTGGAGCCTTTTAGAGGCACATAGCTTAATCAAAGCATTCCGTCCATATGCCGCCCTTCGTAATTTCGCCCATTCTTGAGCGCTATTCCTTACCTTATCTTTTTCTTTCTCGTTTTGTAGTATGTGAACTCTCTTTCCAATCCTTGAATTCGCTCGCCGCTATCGCACATACTTTTTCCTTCTTTCCCAACGATATCACCTCCTCCCAGCACTGTTGCCTTCAGTCTCGAGATAATACTACAAAAATGTGTTGGTGAAAAAGTTCCAACAGCCTATGTGGATGTGTGAAATGCGCAAGCAGGTGAATAATTGCTTCTCTATCCGCCTCCACCGCCCTTCTCCATTCCTCTGTCGATGCTTCCACTGTAGGAATGACGGCTCCCTGTTGCATCCGCCATGCCTCTGCCATTTCATTCCAAGCCTTCTTCCTCGCCTTGTGACTCCCTCGCTACAGTAGTGATAAGTGCCAGTTCATCATACAGCTCCCTGTTTACTGGTTTATTGCTGTCTTGGTTTGTTCGTGTAGCCGCGCTCTGCTTCTCCTCCTCGCATATCCATTCGTCTCCTGTGCGCTTCTTCCTCTTCCGCGGTTTGACAGGTTCCATCGGGGTTGTCTCCTGCGGTCTGCACATGTCCGTATACTCCGAGGATTGACTATCCGCTCCTGACTGACTACTGATGGTGTCCTGCCCGTCTTCCAATAGTGCTACTCCTCTGAAATGATTATACCAAAATATTAACTCCTTTTCTGGAGCATCATAATATTGTGCCACGGCTGTACGCGTTAGACCATCGATCATGTCCGCTTCCAGCAACTTTACTTGTTCCTCCTCTGATCTCCACGTCACCTTAGCTTGTAAAAAATCTAGAAGATTCCTTGCTGGTGTCGATCCTGTCGTATCAATGTATCCATTTGCCACCTGAATACATGATGTATTACCAGCTCGCCTCGTACTCCAGAATGGAGTGATGCTTCCCCTTTATCTGTTACCCGTGGCTACCCCTCGTTTATCAGCGATAGCCTCGTTTCGCTGCTCGAATCTGCTAGTCCTCGCCCATCCATCCCTTCATAACATTATTCTTGCATTTCCTGTGCCGATTCTGCCATGACAACATCCGATTCTTGAAGTGATGTTTTATCATCCGCCTCACGTCACCAGGCACGTAGGCCTGATAGTGAGCCTGCTGAAAATGTAGTACGATCGGAAGTTTGGTGCTGTCCGCTCCTGCCTTTTCTTTCAATGTTGTGACTCTTTGAATACAGTTTCCAATCGTAATCGGGTATTCTCCACAAGTAGCATACTTACGTTTCTTATAAATCCTCGTCTCCGGCGCATAATGTATCGCCCCTAGAGCACCAGAAACGGCATCCCTACTTCTCACAAAAATGTCTCTTTGTAGGAACGTACCTATATTACTTAGAGTATCATTACTTCCCCATGTTTCTGCTCCGATTACCGTACGTACCTCAGACGCGCTTGTTCTGTATGCGTCTAGATACTTCCGAAACTCCTTCTCCGTTGCCTGGGCTGAGATCCTGTCATAGCCCCGCTCTAAGCTTCTCAAAGTCTGCTTTCTGATGCCCGGTGGAAACTTTATCGCAAAACCCATTTTTGCTTTTGCCACGCAGCCCACCTTAATACTCGACGCACCTCTCTCTAACGTCTTGATGTCTGCCGTTAAATTGGAGTTCATCAGTGCCTGCACTACTCCATACGCTTGGCAGTTTCCTGTTGCTGGAGTCTTAACCAATTGCAACCCCATCATGATCATCGCGTCTGGTAAATTCCACTTCCTTCCTTCATCTATCTCATCTGACTTCCACGAAAACCAGGATAACGGACCTAATACCGTATTCTGTGTGCTACCAAACCATTTATACGTTTCTTGGCCTCTGCTTCCTGTAGTTGAAGTTCTGTGTTCTCGATTTGTTTATCCTTGACCGATCCCCCTTGTTCACTAACTCTCTTGTCTGGACCCTTTTTTGTTGGTGGTATCTCCTTTCGGTCTAGCTTGCCGTCGTTCAATCGCTTTTCCGGTTCTTGTTTCGGCTCCGGCTGCTCCTCTCGTTTCCCTTGTTTTGCATTATTTCCAGTGCTGCGTCCTTGCTGCCTATTGGTAGTCGCCCCTTCTGGTTTCCCCTCCTCCATCCGTTCGTTTACTCTTTCTTTTTCTGTACCCGATTTTTTACATGCATTCCTATAGCTAATCCACTACTACCTACTACACTACTTTCCGTTGATTTCTTCTTTTTTTCTTTTTTGACTTCTACCCATTCTTCATTATTCCGGGTCGAGGGAGTGGGTGATTCGTCAACGCTCTTCCCCTGCTGGTGGTTATCCTCTGACTTCTTCATCTCTTCTGCTGCTCCTTCTCGATCGTTTATTGAAGCTTCATCCGGTGCGTCTGCTTTCGGGGCTAAACCTTTGATTTTCCACTTCTAATGTCCCTTCGGTATCCTTTTTGTTTTGTTGGGCTTCGCACAAATCGGTTACTTCTTGAAGAAGATCTTCCATGCTAGTAAACGTCGGCGGCGGCACAGTGATGACATTCACATCCTCCACCGACACACAGATGCAGTGTTCTTCCCGGAGTGTTTTTCTGTGGTCGGACATCCTCGCATCTGATATCCGACCTCCCCGCACCTCAAGCAGTGCCGTCTTCCACTTGTCGCTGGATGTTCCATTAAAAGCATGATACCATACCAATAAATTCTTCGAATGCCGTCTAATGCATTTGGACAACCCCCTGCTGCAATCCTAATTTTCCCAGTCAAGTGATGAAGCTGCTAACGGACCGCCCTGATCCAGTTCTTGAAGCCTAAATGAAGTTTTTACCTGAGCCTCGAGAAAAGCGTTTAACTTAAGAATGTCTATGTTCCGAGAAATATTCCTAAGCAATAATGTGTACACAGGTTGCGTTCCAATAATTCCCCTGGAGAGGTACCCCTGTCTTTTCCATACTGAAGTGTCCATCTCGTCATGTTCTACTGAATGTTCATTAATCAGGCGATGAATGTGTTTATGATATGTTACTTCCACCTTATCGAAATCTCGCGCAGCCTCCCGCGTGTAGAAATGGAAATTCAGACGATGATTCGAACAGTCGTAGCTGATCCCTTTGACTTTAGCCAGCATTTCCCATACTTTGCCTTGCGTGATCACACGCGCCGTCGCTGCCATCGCAATGCTTTCTTGTATGCTTTTTGTACTTTGAAATACTCCTTTAATGGGCATTTCACCTTTCATATCCATACTTAAGCACCCTTCAACTTGTATTCGGATAGTCAGGATGAGCCGTAGCCGTTGAGCATTTGTCATTATCTTCCACAGGAAAGGCGGCAGGTACCGTGCTAAAACCGAACCTTCTGCCAGCTCTTTTACTATTTTCCACTCATGTGCTGTACCCTTTCGTACTTTGCCATCCAGCCCCCGTGCTTCCTCCCGTTTACACACCTTGTGGAGAATGTTTATCTCTTCTTGATCATAGTGCGCCTTATTGAACAGAAAGTCATCCTTAGTCTTGAAACCCTGTGGTTTTTCCTCCTCCCCCCCCGGTTACTTTGTGGAGCCAGTCGGTTAGTACTGCTTCTTTCCTCGCTGCCACTTCCATGTTATTCTAACCGACGAACTTAGCAAGAACATTTTCCAATGATTGCTTTGACCGAGCGAAGATATTACACGCCTCTTGGACCTTGTCTTTCTATATCTGCAGGCTTGCTTTTGTTGGACCACCACCAGCTCGAATAAATCAATTTATCGCTCCTGTTCCGTCGAGGTTATCTTCGGCAATTTTGTTCCAGCCAGCAATCTCGTCTCCTCCCCAGAAGGAGTGAGCTTAAGAACGGCTTCAAACAGCTGCGGCATAAGATCATGCCATCTCTGTAGACGTGGTCTCGTTTGCGCAGCATCTTCTAGTGCTTGCGCTAACACCTCCGCTAATGATTCTGGTGTGATGTCATCATTCATTTCTGTGTCCTGTGGACTAGATTCTGGCCTTATTATATCGTGTGGATTAGATTCATTCACATGGCTGCCATCCACTGCATCCCCCTGCTCCTTAATCGTCTCGGCCTCAGAGTTCCCACTAGTTTTCGACAGGGGACAGTCTTTTTGCTCACGATTAGGCACCGTCGTCGCTGTAAAGCTTGCGCGGCGTGGCAATCGCAGCTCGCAAGCGTGATAAATAAACTGTGTACTTCGTATCTATAGCCAATCAGAGCGCTTGATATACATTATAGAGCAATTTGATCGGCTAAGAGACGTTCTCGGCAAAAATTTATGTAACCGGCAATAATCTGGTCCACTACGTTACACCGCGGCTCATAATTCGTGAAACAAAAGTAGAATTGAGATTTCTCGGCCGCTACTAGGCTGATTTAGCTGCTGTTTAGATATGTTGTACAGAAAGTAGAGAGAAAGACGAGATATGTTTAATTAATCGCGATTTCGAGACCGTTCGAGGCGCCTACATACAAGGGCCTGTTTGGACTCCGGCTCATAAATGTTGAAACAAAAACCATACAATTTTTTAATCAAATAATGAAAGTAGTATTTTTTAGAGTGATGGTCACTTTTTATTGACTGAATTTTAGTATATGATTCGCCGTGGTCTCTTGACCCCCGAAGAACGCGGGCACATCCGGGGCCTATGTGAGGCTGGCCTTGTCTAGTTCGCTGTGATGTGAGTCTGAGAAGAGTCGCGTACAGACAGGTTCTTTACATTTTTGTCTTCTTGGAGAACTGTAAAGAACGAGTATTGTAACACCTCTTTACTCGTCTAAGTATTCTGGCTTGCTTCTAATTTATGTTTACGTCCGAAACCAGTCGCGCACAGACACCTGCATTATGCCCTGTCTTCTTGAAAGAATTCTCATTATTCGTTTCTTAGATACTCCGGCTTTACATCTACCGGCACATTGTGCTTTGCATAGGCCAGCCTCATATAGGCCCCGAATGCGCCCGCGTTCTTCGGGGGTCAAGAGACCACGGCGAATCATATACTAAAATTCAGTCAATAAATAGTGACCATCACTCTAAAAAATAATACATTCATTATTTGACTTAAAAATTGTATGGTTTTTGTTTCATCATTTATGAGCCGGAGCCCAAACAGGCCCTTGTAATGTCGAAATCGCGATTAATTACACATACCTCGTCTTTCTCTCTACATTCTGTACAGCATATCTAAACAGCAGCTAAATCGGCCTAGTAGCGGCCGAGAAATCTCAATTTTACTTTTGTTTCGCGAATTATGAGCCGCAGTGTTGTATCATATTATTAGATCCCCTCTTGGATTCGGTATTTAAAATCGAATCGGATTTCCTTGTGGATCATAATAACAAATAATCAAATATTCACAGTTCAGATAGTAAGTCTGAAATTGAACTGTGGTATTATAACTTAAATATCACTTACGTGATGGTACCCATTACAGTCACCAATATAGCGGACTATCGCAACTTTAGGCAAAGCTAGAATTAGTACACACATCCATATTCTTAACTTTGCATACATATGGGAAACTGAATTAGGTGATACTACTTGCCATGAAAACTCGTCTCTGGAAATTCTTCGAACTCGCAAAGCAACAAAAACTAATTCAGGAATTCTGTCAAATTTCCTCACTACGAGAGCATTAGGCCCACGAGTGTATGTCGCCGCGTCTGGTGCCACGCAGTCAGCGGACTGGACAGTCCGCTGGTTGGGGACATCAACAGGGGCAATCCTTTGTTGCTGCAAAAAAACGTGAGCAACCAGTAGGGACGGGGTGTCCTACTGAAAAGGTTATCCTAACATGGCGACATCGGGCATGTGAGGATAATAGCTCCAGACGAGACTATGTACTGTCAAAAGGTGCAGGGAGAAGGGGGACCCTGGAGGTAGAGTCGCATGGAAACGATGTCCACATGCGCGCTTTGTTTGACACAGGAGCGTAAAAAAATGTTAGAGTCGAGAGCCTAATGTCGCTGGATATCGTAGAGGTTGATACTCTACGAAGTATGTTGTCACTCAGGATAGCAACAGGTGCAACGGTGACTATTTCTAAGCGTATAATTCAAACACGCTTTGCGTTAGACGAACTGTCGTTCGAGGACGAATACATCGTCCTCGATCTTGACAACAAGCTCGATGTTATCTTGGGCATCCCTTGAATGTCCAAGCATCAACCAACGATCGACTGGGTTAACCTGTCGATCGACCGCGGCGTTCTCACAGGATCTGATCACCCTGTGAGTAATCCGACTGTATCTAACGATACAACCGCAGCGTCAGACAGTCTGGTGGGTAGCGATAGCACCACCAGGGCTGATCTGACACTATCAGCGGAAGGTACATCCGCTGGTAAGAGTACAGTGGGACGTACACACGCAGCAGAAGAGTCGTTGCGTCTTGGTAACGTGAGCAACACGGGTGGCAAACACTTCCGTGATCAACTGTCCACGACCGACGACGGTCGTCGTGATGAAAGGATATCCACGGTGGGAAACAACCATCGTAGGAACGAAAATACCACCACGAGGGAAGACAGCCCCCTGTTGAAGATGAAGAATTCATGACTGAAAGCAGTCGTGAGCGGGAAGATTCCATGGTTATCAGTGGCCACCCTGATGGAGAAGCCTTGCACACGAGTGATAACAATCACCGTGTCGCGAAACAGGCAATCGATCAGACGAGCGCATCTGATCGCGTTACGAGTCCGTCGAGATGATCAACGTCTTGACGCAGACAGAGACCGGATTATCTACCCAGTCTCTGACACTCATAATCCTCCGAACGAAGGTTCGGAAGTGGTGACTCTTCCAGCTCTAAGCTGTAACAAATTTGTGAAGAATTTGCAAGATAATCAGATCGAACAGATCTGTGTCATCGTTGCAACGGATGATATTGTGAATATTCGTGAAGGAATATCCACATTGCAAGCGGACGACATTGGGAACGAGACCGTTCCCAATGAAGAAAACGAAGTTCAGCTCCTTGAAGCGCAGAGTTGGGAGTCGCTTAAGGCGAACTCCCCATACTATGAGGTACTTGGTGAATACGCAGTTGTATTCCCGAAAGAAGTACCATGTGAGCTCCCTAAGGACAAGGGAACTCGACATGAGATCGATCTCGAGCCAGGCACGAAGTACTGTGTCACGCGTCAAGGTCATTGCCGCGTGACCAGGTCAAGGCGATCAACGAGTTTTTTTAAAATCGGTGTAAGGCGGGATAAGTGCGGGAGTGAGCTTCACCGCACTCCAGTCCCACACTTGTGTCAGGAAATCCACTGGTGAGTGGAGAATCGTTCACGCATTTAACAAACTGAACGCGGCCACGGTACCGGCGCAAACGTCGATACCGCAGAAGGATGTCATCATCGATGGCATGAGCGGGAGCACCGTCTTCAGTGCTCTCGACTTGAGGGATGGATTTTACCAAATCCTAATACATGAGAAGGATATCCCTCTCGCGGCGGTAAGCACCCCAAGCGGTATGCTTTGGTAGTGGCTTGTAATGCCGCAGGGGCTTCGAAATGCTTCAATAGATGCGTCACGCATTTATTGCGCCCGGTGCGAGAATTTGCACCGAGCTATTTCGACGACGTGTTCATCCACAGCAAGGCTGAACACGATAAAAGTGATGTAGATGTTCACAAAGAACATCTACGTCGGGTGTTAGAGCTTATCCGCAAGCATAAGCTCTGTGCTAATTTGAAGAAGTGCACCTTCGGAGCACCTGAAATACCCGTTCTTGGCTGCTTTATGGGCAAGAACGGGGTGCGCCCAGATCCGGAAAAGATCACGGTGATCGTTGAATGACCTACGTCAAACAATGTCAAGGAACTTCAAAAGTTCCTTCGGTTGGCAACATATTTGCACAAGTACTTGTGAAATTAAGCTGGTCTCATCCGGTATATATCTCGATTACTAAAGAAAGAGGTCAAATGGCTCTGGGATACGACGCTATTGATACAGTCAAGCGAAGCTTGACTAAAGCGCCTGTATTGGCTATAGCCGACAACAAGCGACCGTTTCACGTCGTTTGCGACGCGAGCGAATTTGAAATCGGCTGTGCCTTGATGCAGCGAGAACACAATCTTCAAGATCGCGTAATCTTTTACCAAACGCTTCAGTTGCGCCCAGCTGAGCGCACAAATCCAGTGCAAGACAAGCAACGCCTGCCATGAAGTATGTACTGGCAAAGTTTTGGATCTATCTTCTAGGAGATAGAACGTTTGTGATTTACATGAACCATGGGTCGTTACGCACGGCCGTGAATACACCACACATTTCCCAAAGAATGATACGATGACTGTCGTTCTTTGCTGAATATAACACTATGGTTGAGCATAACCCGGAAATGTAAACGTGATAGCGGGTGCGCTATCAAGTCGGCCTGATCAAGAGACGAAACCGCCCGTAACCAAAAGCATCAGTGCAAACGCATATCGTTGCACTGCTCTGTCGTCGTCCCTTGTACGACAGGTACGGCAAGCGTACAAAACAGAAGAAGATACACGTCTGCTAATTGAGTACTTAAGTGATCAATCGGATCAGAAGCGCGACGAACTACCAAAGTTCCTTCGCGCTTGCTTGCATCGATACCGATTGCACGATGGTCTGCTGCTTTACAACACAGACAACAAGATGTGAGTCGCATCGTCGTTCCTACCGACGATGATCTCAAACATCAGATACTGTCTGAGTATCATAATGCACCGATCTCATGCATTAAGGTCGAGAGAAGACAGACGCTTTTCTCGCACGCGATGTCTACTGGCGGAACCAGTACAAATGGGTACGCAAGTACGTACGCGCTAGCAAGATTTACCAGCGCGTAAAGTCTGCGCACTCTGCTCAGGCTCCCCTCAATCTCTGCCGGTTCGACAGAGTGCTGGAATCCATCTCAATGGACCTCATCTTCGGTCTTCCACCCGAAAATAGTCGGAAGACTGGAATCGTGGCCTTTGTAGCCCGATTCAGCAAGATGGTTCATCTTGCTGCAGTGTCAGCGAATGTCACTGTGGTGTAGTCGCTCTCAGAAAGTCCTTCTGAGATATGAGCACCCACGGGGGGGCCTGATTACTGTCTTTCGGAGGGGGTACTCCGTGCACGCAGGTCTTGATCCGAGCCAGCATCCAGCCGGCTGGATCGTCACTCTCATCACCTTGGTCGTGACGTCTTGGATGACATATGTTCGAAAAGCTCACCTTGTGTACCCGTCAGCACCGGCGGTTACGCACTTTTCACCCTAGATGGTCTCTAGGGCGAAAACTTAAAAGTCCGTCGAATGAGGGGACGAGGATTAGGACTAGGTTGCTCCTGGGCGGAAATCCCCACCGGGGAGCAGGATTGACAATATACTTGAAGTTTGTATACTGCGACGGCTGGACCGAGAATACTCGATCGGCCAGCTAAACCAAAGATAGTAAAGGGGAAAGTATAATCTTGTGTGCAATAGGGAATCACAATAACACTCCACAAAATTCCACAGTAGGACAAAACGTTAGATCTCTTGATACCAGGGAAGAAAATATAAAACTGAATATATTTAGACATGGCTCAATATAGTTAACCTTAAAAAATAGTTATTCTAATTTAACAAAATGTTTGCTTCTGCTTATTATCTCCCAGTCAAATCTTACCACATGAAGACTTGATTCTTTTCGTTTTATGCATCATTACCTGTATAAGCAATTCTGTAGCAATAACTCGGTGATATACTGTGAAGAGCGCGCATAAGAACGGACCAATTTTTTATAACCTTGTAAAAATAATGACATTATGTGTTGTAGGTAATATTGAAGTATTAAATGTGTGCCAGCTATCCAAAATTTTAAAGATGGTGGGACCATAAATCTAAATCATATTGGCTCCATGTCGGCCATTGATCCTCGGTCTTCCCGTTGCGCTATTCCAAGATTTGCGCCAAGAAGCTCAACAGGTCGGCGGACTCATCATGGGGAGAATGGGGTACCATTACAAAAGTGATATTTAACACCAACGCCATCACCATTCTCCAAGGCAAGTCCTCGGAGGAAGCTCTGGACATACTAAGTCGTTTCAAACAACTTTACCTTGATCCACATGAGCGTTCCGTGTCATTATTATCGTGTCAATACCCTCAACGCCTACGGCAAGCGTTGATGTAGTAAAGGCGCGGATTCCGTCCTTTACTGGCGAAGGGGGTGAACCCCTTCGTAGATGGTTCGTAGAAGTGGAAGATACCATCTCTGCGCAAAAGACTGTGGCCCCACGTTCACAAGCTTATTTTGCCATCACATGCCTGGGCGGTCGTGCTAGGGCATGGGCGATGAGTCGCAGATCCACTGACGAATCTGCGTTCTTGACTTACCAAGAATTAAAAGCTGAGCTGAAACTCAACTCTGAAGCTCCGGAAATGGAAGTTAGCTGCCGGCAAGAATTTACGAAATTCCGGCACGGTAAGCTTAGTTTACAAGCTCACGCTCAGAAGATACAATATTTGTTATCAAATATTGTGTATGAGCCGGTGCCCCCTGTCATGCAGGTCATTGGCTTTATGAAGAAAGTGAATGACGGTCTCATTAAGCAGAGTCTATAGCGTAACCCACCAAAGACTCTAAGGGATGCAATCGATGAAAGCATCGTGGAAAAATTTAGCATGCGATCCGCGTTATCGCATGCTGGATTCAGTCGAAAGGCTCACCAACCTTTCGACTTTAACATGCAACATCAGCATGTTAACCAGTCCCCAAGCAGACGAAGCTCACACTTAGTCCCAAGACACCGAAACCCGCGCCTGAGTATGGGCGGAGGAGGTCCAGAACCTATGGATATATCGGTTGCCTCGGGGTCGAGGCAACCGAAGAATAAGAAGTTTCTTCGCTGAAATCGATGCGGGAAGATGGAGCATTACGCCCAAGAGTGTTTGGCGCCGCGGCCGGCGCCGCGCAGGCAGTGGACAGGACAGTACGCTGGTTGGCGACATCTACAGGGGCATCCTCTGTTAATGGAAAAAACCTGAACAACCAGTAGGGGTGGGGTGCCCTATTGGAAGGGTTATCTCACATGCCGACATCGGGCATGTTGGAACAATAGCCCTTGCCGAAATCGTTTAAAGGCAATACAGATCTGCTGATCTGGACTGATCTGTTCACCGGTTTGGCGATCGCTAAAGCTGGATCTACTCGAACGGCCCAACAAGTTGCCTGCAGTTATGAAAAATGTGTCTTTAGGCGCTTTGCGGCAAGTGAAGTGATCAGGCACGATCGGGAACCGGGTTTTATGGCCGAAGTTTTCCGATTGTTTAATGAAATGTTTGGTCAGAAACAAAGTGCGACCATGGCCTACCGGCCGCAAGCGAACGGTAAAGCCGAGCGGATGGCAGAGCTATTTAGATGTATGTCGCTGATTCCACCCAACAAGATTGGGATGAGTATGCAGAGAGACCGGTATTTGCGTAAAATTCTTCTTTCGATCGGATCAGGGGAGATACTCCCTTTTATTTGGCGTATGGTTGGGACCCCCGATCTACAGTCGAATCGGTGATTCCCGTCCGTTGTACCCGAGGTCGAGATCGCAAAGCCCGTCGATGGCGTATGGGACTTCAGCGCCATTGCCAACATGAGCGGGAACAGGTCAATGATCGAGTTCGGAGGGCGATCCAAGAAAGAGCTGATCGGAATACCGATCAAGCTGATTCTCATAATACTGAGCCGGGATCAAGGGTTTGGTTTTACTTGGATCGCGTGAAAGAAGGAGATGCCAGGAAATTAGCACATCTGTTGCACGGACCGTTTCGTGTTTCTGGCGATTATGCCGTCCGGTTAATCACCACGGGCAGCGATTACTGAGTTTTCCCGATCGTCTATCTGCCGAAGCTGAAACTGGTATAACCCGATCGCCCAAAAACCAGGTAGTCATTCGAAGATCAGCCAAGGTTTGATTTTGATGAGGCTGTTTTGCCTGAGGACAGTTGGAAAAAAGAGTGTTAGATCAAAATTAGGTTGAAGTTGAGAAGATTTTGGACACCCGATCGGGCAAAAGGAACCGATTCGGTCGAACCCGTCGTGATAACTTGGTCCAGTGGAAAGGTTATGATAACCCAGCTTGGGAGAATGAACGAGACCTCAATTGTGGAGCTTTACTAAGCGAATTTGAACGCGATCGGTAAGACGGAACCGATTCGAAGTTATGCAAACTCACGAAGAAGGTAACCAGGAGTCATAGTAGTCTTGGTCGACACATCTCTATGGATCAGCCAATGATAACGATCCAACTAAGTCGAGATCAAATTGAGTATGCTGGTTCGGAGTCGATGGATATATATATTCATGACAATTACATTCACGTGCATATGAACAATCGGATATGCAAAAAGGAGGACAAGATTTGGAATCTGGAGATACGGTCTCGAATATATGGAATACAAGAAAATCTAGAAAAGTTATCGCGATGTATTAATGGTTAAAAGAAAATGAAACGAAACTGATTGTCGCGAAAATTATGGGCCATACTTCGCATGCAGACATAAAATCTGAAGCGCCGGATGATCCATGGGACTTAGGCGATACTGGTTTCGCCAAGGATCTTGACGATTAGCGAAGACCAAAGCATCTTGCAACGTGCCGATCGGGGTCGAGTGCCCATAACCAAAATACCATTCTCCGCCGTCAGCCGTAACACCTTTCGATTCCACTCGGCGAATAGGCAGGTGCAAAATGGCGGGAAACACGAAAGTATCCAAGTCACATTCGCCGATCTGGATTCCATCCACCACGAAATAGCAAATGGTAGCCCAAGCAGCTCCAGCTTTGCTGCGGCGACGCTTGCGAGTAGGAAGTAATGATCGGTCCAAGCATCCTTGCATATATTCGGGGTGATCGGGATATGATGGGTGGCCTCCTATATCACTTGATCATGGTCCTTGCAGAATTGATCCAGACGTGCCTTCAAAGCGCGGAATCAAGGGCGATCGGGAAAGTCTAAATCTGGCATAGGTATCGCAAGAACTTCCCAAATCCTCGAATCGATCATGACCTGAATGGCTTTAGCTGTGAGCAATCCTGGCAGTCGCGCTTTATTCTTAGGCTGATGGGGAAAACCCATCTTCCTGGACGAGACCAACAGCGAGGGACATTCTTCTTTTTATCCAGGACCACAGGCGTTAAGTCCCATAATTGGCGAGAACCCCAGGGCTGTAGATCACCGTCTGAGCCGCTGTTGGTAGATCCTCTTCAAACGTATAGGTCCATGAATTTCTTGCTTGGATCGTAGCTGTAATCATCACGGTGGACGGCTGGACGCGATGCCGGAATGAAGACGCCAGTAAAATTAGGAGGCGTACTGGTCTGCGTCGCATCAGTCGTCAGGGTATCACTCGAAGTTGCCGGAGCCGGTCGCTTCTCCTCCAGTTCGTCCATTCCATCGTCGTCCGAATCGGGCAATTGATGGCTTAATTTAGCGAGGTTGGTCCCGGCGGGTTCCCGGTCGAAGCTCGACGATCGGTGCTACGCAACATGGCCAAAGCAGTCCGAGTCCGTTTGTCCAGATCTGTCGAGTCGCCGTCAGAATCGGAGATGAACAGGTGAGAGCGTTTGGCCGGAGCCGTTTTCGTTTTTGAGTGGCATTTCCGCTTACGATTCGCCGAACCCAAGGATGCTGGAATGGATCTTGAGGTCGGAGAGGGACCAGGTAGTGCGTGTTCAAGAGCCGCCGGTTCGTTGATCGCTGGCTGATCAACCTCCACATCGATCGGCAGCGAAGAAGCGGAAGAAAAGGTCGGCGAAGGTGGACCCGATCCAGGAGACTTGCTTGGTTTTGTACCAGCTGGAACGAGAATACTGACCAGCTGGAGAAACCCACGTAAAGCTTTCCGGAGTAATCCCGAATCAGCATTTGGATCAGTCCACCTGTCCATTGCTGGTGAGCGACCTTCTTCGGATCGTCGTGTCGGCAAGCCCAGGTACGCTTATCCAGCTGCAAGGTCTCGAACTTGACCCGAGCAAGATTCAACTCTCGTCGACGATGATCAACCCCCTTCTGATTCTTACTCAACCGTTTCCGAACACTAGAACGGCCAATGTGAGAATCAGAGAGTTGCTTGACCAGGAGTTTAACCTGCTCGTCCATGTGACGCATCTCTATCTCCAAGCGTTCCACTTCTTGGATTGTATGACCCTTCTCTTGGATTAACTGGTTATGGTTACGATGGTGGTCCTCGAGCAATTGCAGGTGGCCCACCATCTCAACCATTGATATTTTCATAGTCTCGATGCGCTCATCTGAAAAGGATAAAATAAGTTATATACGTGCCATGGATGAGAAAAATTGAGCGGAACACACTTTGATCACGGACGGTGATGGATAGAGAGCGAGCCATAGACTGCAACGAGGCAACAGTGTCGGAGGGTTCCGCTGGTGTACGCAAGCCAGCAAGATCGGCGGACAACTGATCCCGCTCAGTTGTCAAGACCTAGATGCGGTCTGCCATCCTTGACCGGTTATGGTCTTGGCTGGCGTGAAGGGTGGTGAGCTTGTCATGATCCACCTGTAAAGCCGACAGTCGTTTTGCCAAGTCAGCTGAATCGCATTACAAGTGATCTATCGTGAGTTGTTGATCAAATAATTCAGTACGAAGCGTCCGTTGGTCTCGCATAAGGAGGCCAACTCGGGAATCGCGCTCCGAAGGCCCAGCCGAAGTCGGCTGGTTTCCTAGGGACCTGGCGAGAGTGAACCAGTCCCTTCCACTAAGCGAGCCAGTTGTTCCAGATAACCAAAGAAACGGCTCGGAAGGGACCAAGTGGGAAAACCCAGGGGCGGACGGTAGGAAGCTAAAGTCGTCGTTGGGGAGATGAAACTCGTCGCGATCAAGGCAGTCATAGTGGTCGAGGCCGGAGAAGTTATAGTGGTTGAATAGCTTGGATCAGACGAACTTGATCCCGGAGGCGAGAAGCTGGCTGGGGAAGCAGCCGAAGAGGCACGAAAGGAGAGAGAGGCCGAACCGTATCAGACATAGCGGCCAAATGGAAGATTTCGTTATGCGTGAGTCGAACTAAAGCCGTTGCGTGGCTGCAGTTAGTCTCAGGGGCGGCTGTGGTGGAGCGATTTAACAAAACCTGGAATAAGCGGACCACACATTGCTGTTGATTGGTGGCTATGGGAACACCCATCAAGATGGGACCGTTGATGGGTGGGACAGGCTGATTCTGTTCAGGATGACATATAGGTGATAACGGGCCATCGCAAATGTGGAAGAAATAAGAGGATACCGTTATCACGCCTGGTCCCAGATACTAAAGGACCAGCGAATATCACGGTCGGATCTGGATACTGGGTACTGGACTGAGTTCATGTGAACATGCAAGACCAGATCGACCGAGATAAACATGATGGGCAGCACTAGAGACGGCGTGGTAAATCAGGAAGGGCAGAGCCCGGTCATTGGAGTGGATCATGGATGATCCAAGTGTATGAATTTGATGGGGTATGGAAATCCCGGTCTGACCGGTCGAATAATTTGGTCCCGCCTTAGGATATGAAGACCAGGTATATGACGGGGCATGATATGTGAAGTGGAGAGCTGTACAAGCCTTACCGAACTGAAATAAGCGACAAGGGTCGATGAATCCACCCTGAATCAGCATGAAGAAATCAGATCGGGTCCAACTTCAAGAGGAGTGCTGAGTCGGTGTGATCCTTGCGGGCCAACATACAATGGAGGTCTTAAATGAGCGGACGATGTCGATATTTTGGTGATCCTGAGGTGTTTCGAAGTGATCTGGGGCTGATTCGCCCTGACCACTGTGCTGATCACTGTGCTGATCACGAACCCATCCTGATCAGCCCCGAATCAGTTTCCAGGTGTGGAGGGAGAAGGAGCTTCAGTAAAGATCGGGTTGGAATGGGGCGAACAGTGCCTAAGAGACTGATCCCGAACTGAATCTGTGCTGATTCCCGAGGAACCAGGCTGGTTGAAGATCGCCAGAGAGTCTGATCGTGACCGGTCCAGAAGTGGTACGGCTCAGGTTGAAGATGCGTCGAAGATGGGTTTACGGTGGTACTGGAGCAACTGTGTGGCAAAATGGGCAAGATTGGAGCATAAGGTGGGTCACACAAGATGGTGTATGGTACATTAGGTATTAGATATTGCATATAATAACAGGTTTTGAATTTATCCCCTAAACAAACAAAGAGTCGCTCCGCCACGTGTCGCGGTTATCTGGAGCACAGGGTTAACTAGGCCCCTGTAGCTCAACTAAATTCCCGGTTAAGATGCGCATAGACGCATTTTTGGCTTACCGGAAGGCCCCCGACGGGTTTCGTTTAGGTTTTCAACCCTCAACCCCTCACGCGCATGTGTTTTGAACACGCTATATGAATTGGAAAGGTTTGGTGGAGATAACGTTTTTGGTTTACTGTGGAAGATCGTGGTTCTCGTTATCACTCATTTTGTTGGCTGGCCTGATCGGACGAAGTCTCCCGATCAGTGCCTTTAGATACTTAAACTAAGTATTGACACTGTCTCGTTCTTCGGTGAAAATTCCCACCGAGAACACCCCTGTCTCGAGAAGGACAACCTCTCCGACCTGATTCGAATCACCTTCCTCATCTAAGAGTCCACCTGAGTGATGTAACCACCGAAGATAAATGGGTACACAAGGTGAGATGAAGTTGAATATGGGTTCTATCGCACATTACGACCGGTCGGAAGACCGGGAGGATCTGATCAGTCATCATAGTGATGATTCATCCGATCCTGATGCCGATCAGGATCAACGGAGTACCCCCTCCGATAGTTGGTCGTCCGGGATAGTGGGTATCCGAATTCTACCCAAGACTTCCGTTCTGGATTTGGAAATCGGCTCCACCACAAAAATTGGCGATATTTTCTTCGGATTCGCGAGTGTCGGACTTCGGTTGAGAATATAACCAGCATATTCCGCTGCCTCCGACAAAACCATTAACGGGACTCCATGTAATGGGGTACCATTACATAAGTGATATTTAAGTTGAAATATCACATTTTATTTTCAGTCTTGCTATCTGAAATATGAATATTGGATTATAAGTTATTATAATCTACAAGAAAAATCCGATTTAGATGTAAATACCGAATCCAAGAGGGTATCTAATAGTAAGAGTACTATTAGATCAGTTTTTATTATTACATGTTTTTATGATTAGTTTAGATCTAATTATAAATATTAACTCTAAACCACTCATAATATATTCACTCTGAAACTTACCGTCTTGCAGCCACGCGTCTTGATTTTATATTAGCAAATATATTTAGGGACTATTTAACCAACTAAATAGTCCATATCAAAATTTAATCTTACTTAAACTATTGAGGAACACATTACATTTGCTCCTATCCAATTGCACTCTTCCTCACTTGCAATTTATACGGTGTAATCCTGTAACAGCTAGCCGGTTATACCTGGTAACACTTTGTAGTCCGTCTTCATGACAGCTGTTCGTTTGTTCCGCTAGTCACCCAGCGGAGCGTGGGTTTAAGAGCCGCGAGGTCAACATGTCAACGGCCAGCGAGTGTCAAGTTACTCAAGACATAGTGAGGGAGGCCTTCCCTCACTTTCAACGTGGAAGTGTTGTGGAGATGATGCGGACCATGGGGGCCGACGTCCTCTCCATCCTCCAAGGCAAGTCCTCGGAGGAATCTCTGGACATACTAAGTCGTTTCAAACGACCTGACATTGATCCACATGTGCGTTCCGCGTCATTGTTTAAGTATCGCGGTCGACACCCTCAACACCTATGGCAAGCGTTTAGGTTGTAAAGGCGCGGATTCTACCCTTTACTGGTGAAGGGGGTGAGCCCGTTCGCTGAGGTGGAAGATGCCATCTCTGGACAAAAGATTGTTAACCCACGTCAACATGCTTATTTTGCCACTAAATGCCTGGGCGGTCGTGCCAGGGCATGGGTGATGAGTCGCAGATCCACTGATGAATCTGAGTCCTGACTTACCAGGAATTGAAAGCTGAACTTAAACACAACTTTGAAGCTCAGGAAATGGATTTTAGTTGTCGGCAAGAGCTTACAGAACTCCGACAAGGAATCTTAATTTGCAAGCTTACGCTTATAAGATTCAATATTTGCTATCAAATGTTGTGTATGAGCAGGTACCCCCTTCCATGCAGGTCATTGGCTTAGTGAAGGAGCCAATTCTTGGCCGGACCTTTCATTAAATCAGCAAATTTCAGGCATTACTGAATGATGGTCCGAACAAGCAGAGTCTTTATCGTAACCCACCAAAGCCTCTAAGAGATGCTGTCGACAAAGCATCCGGGAAGAATTTGGCATGCGATCCGCGTTATCGCATACTGGATTCAGTCGAAGGGCTCAACAGCCTTTCGACTTTAACATGCAACATCAGCATGTTAACCAGTTCCCAAACAGACGAAGTTCAAACTTCGTTCCATGACACCAAATCCGGCGCCAGAGTATGGGCGGAGGAGGTCAAGAACCTATGGATATATCGGTTGCAGTTGCCTCGACCCCGAGGCAACCGAAGAACGAGAAATTTCTTCGCTGCAATCGATGCGCGAAGATGAAGAATTACGCCCACGAGAGTATGGCGCCGCGTCTGGTGCCACGCATCCAGCGGACAGGACAGTCCGCTGGTCGGCCACATCAACAGGGGCATCTCTCTGTTGATGGAAAAAACCTGAACAACCAGTAGGGGTGGGGTGCCCTATTGGACGGGTTATCTCACATGCCGACATCGGGCATGTGAGGATAATAGCCCCAGACGGACTATGTCTGTAAAAAGGTACAGGGTGAAGGGAAACCTCTCATCACCCTGGAGGTAAAGCCGCATGGTAACGATGTCCCCGTGCGCGCTTTGTTTGACACAGAAGCGTCAAACAATTTCATTAGAACTGAGGCTCTAACGTCGTTGGATTTCGTGGAGACTGACACTCCACGAAGTATGTTGTCAGTCCGGTTAGCAGCAGGTGCAACCGTGACTATACCAAAGCGTGTGTTTCGCACACGCTTCGAGTTAGACGAACTATCGATAGAGGGCAAATTCATCGTCCTCGATTTAGACGACAAGTTCGATGCGATCTTGGGCATCCCATGGATGTCCAAGCATCAACCAACGACAGCGGCGGATCCACAAGAACTGATCACCCTGTGAGTAATCCGGCTGTATCAAACGATACAACCCCAGCGTCAGACAGTCTGGTTGGTAGCGATGGCACCACCAGGTCGATCTGACACTGTCCGCGGAAGGTACATCCGCTGATGAGAGTCCAGTGGGACTAACACACGCATCAGAAGAGTCGTTGGGTGTTGGTAATGTGAGAAGCACGAAAGACAAACGCCCCCGTGTTCAAGTGCCACGATCGACGACGGTCGTCGTGATGAAGACATATCCACGGTGGGAAACACCTACTGTGAGAACGAAGAACTATTCACCGTGAAAAACACCCACCGCGAGAATGAAGATACCAACACGAGGGAGGACAATCCCCGTGTTGAAGATGAAGAACTCACGACTGAGAGCAGTCGTGAGCAAGAAGATTCCATGATTGGCAGTGGCCACCATGAAGGAGAAGCATTGCGCACGAGTGATAACGAGCACCGTGTCGCAAAACAGGCAATTGATCAGACAAACGCATCTGATCGCGTGGACGAGTCCGTCAAGATAATTAACGTCTTGAAGCAGACATCGTATACATGAAATTGGTGTAGCGAACCTTCTTGTACATCGTCGCACACATCGTCCTGTATAGCTGCCATCACTATATTCGAAAATTTCTTAGATGTACTTAATTCTTCCATCAGCTTTAATCTTGCAGCCAGTTACTTCCACGTCAAACAATACGTTACTTCCATGCATCATCTGCATTTTGCTTCCACTATTATTAAGTGTACATCCCTTTTTCCTCAGATTTCCAAGTGAAATAAGATTCTTGGCCAGATTTTGGAGCATTATATGCTTCAGTAAGCAATATATTTGAGAATGTTGTCTTTAGTCGCACTTCTCCTACCATCGTAACCTTGTGTTATGCTCCATCATGCAGTAACAAGTCTTTGCCTTCATTGCACGTCCTTGCGTCTTCTATAAAGTCTTCACTGGACACAAGATGCCGGCTGTCGCTGCTGTCGATGATCCACACATCGTCATCCGATAGTATGTCCTGCTTCGGTGCTTTCGTTCACATTCAATCATTGATAACACGAAATGCTTCTCAGTATTTTCTTCACCTCTTGCTCTGGGTTTGCGTTCGGAGTACTTGCTTTGATTTCTTCAAACGCCTCGACGACAATACTTATGTGTATGTCCATCCATACCGCAAGTGTATGTCCATCCATACCGCAACCAAAACACGTCGTTTTCTTCCTTTTTCTTCCACGAAATTTACAGTGTTTCTCGGTTGTCTTTTAGTTTTTACTGCGTCGTCTTATAATTCTTGCGCCCACGCAATAAGTTCCGATGCGTTGTTGCATGTAGTCAACACGTTGGGGTTATATCGTATCATCCAACCCATTTTTAATCCAAGTGCAGCGTATTTAACTATATTTTCCACAATCAAACCTTCATGCAAGCCACCCTCGCGCGCCAAAGCCACTAAGTACACAAAATGTTGGGTTCATGACCTCCGAACATCTTTTTCTTGCGCAAATAGCGCTGCCGTTTGTTGATGTGAGATGTTTACCTTAAACGCGTGAAATAATTGATCCAGGGCGAAATATAGCTCTTGAGATATTCGCAACCAAGTCGTAATTTTCGCTTGAAATTAGCTTGCTGCTACGCCCTCCAAGTGTTCACTTAATTTATTCACTTTAGAACGTTTCGTCCATTCAAAACCAGAAGATAATTGCGCAACTTCGACCGCTTCGATGAACAGGTAGGCTCACTGCCTGAAGCTTGCTCCAAGTCCGGGATAAATCTCCTCTCCCGTAAAGCTTCTTATTGTTGATTTCGGAATCTTCATTTTTCCGGTCCAACGAACGTTATTTCCTGCGGGTCTTTCTAGATTTTCAAACATTCTCCCCGCTCCTTGCTCGTTTCTTCCTGGCGCCTGCCACTGTGCACCACGTTCGATGCCATTGTCTCCACCTAAATCTTCCATAGTCATCCTTTTACCGAATGGTCCGTTTTTGTTTACTGCTACTCTAAACACGCTACCGTTCTCGGAGCCTTATTTTGACTTGGGTGGTGCAATGGGGCCAGACTCTTGGGACTTCTCTTCCTTCATTGCATCGATCTTGCTGTCTAACCGCTTCATATACTCCATCATAGCAGCCATATCAACTTTCTCTTCAGCTATCATTTAAGTAGGTAACCAACCACGTAACCACGAGAGTGAACGGGAAAAATAAACCAATGTCTCTCTTTGGCACAGGGGACTTTCACCGAGAATCGTACTTTAAACAAAAACTTAGTAAACTTCGAGAAACGTAAAAATCCAATCCTAAGCCCCGCAACCTTGGGCTAATAACCTTTAGGAAAATGTAGTATAGCGCGTAAGGTCCTCAACCTTGCTTGTAACAAATAGACACCGGTTAGTGTATGTAAACGTTCTCTTGTAGCGAAAGTGCGGTCCATATCGATTAGTATAGGGGTTGTATGTCGGAAGAATGCGTCAGTACTACTTAGTTACCTCGCGTGTCAGTGGGAGACGTGAGGGAGTCGCTCAGGAGGTAGGTGCTCGAAGTGTTGTTTACTCGACAAATATGAAAGTATGAATTTTTTATGTAAAGTAATTTCGGCTAAAATACTAATAATAATAAAAGGTAGTCTAATTAGTGTTAACTAATAGCTACTATAAACATATGGAGTCTAGTATGTAACTTAGGCTCAGCTAACATGGCACAGCTAGTGGGACTATCCCGACTGGCTCGGTCAAGTCTGGGGCGGGGGGTTTCTTGATCCGGTGCTGGGGTGAGGTCGAATAAGCACTTGATACTGATCTTCAGTCGGATCCCTTCCTCGCGTGTTTCTGGAATTTTGGATTCGTAGTCTGCAACCGCTTCCAGTTGCGCTTGACATTGACTCCAAATAAATTCTTGGTGATCGCTGGCGGTCTTCACGGTACCTTGAAATATCACCTGATTGCGTAATTGCCACATCCACGAAGTCGCAATGCCACATATCCCACTCCATAGTCTGTCGAACACTTCTTGATAGTCTTCACTGTACCAGCCATGTTTATTCATCATTGCCTGTTTGACCGGCTTACCAATTGGAGGCGCTTGCCTCATCACTATTGCTCCTTGGAATTGTTGTAGAGCTAAAAGTGATTGATCGCTTCCACTCCAGTGACAGATTAACCGTTTCCAAAAATCCTGTGCCCTCTTGCATTCCCAAAATATGTGATACAGTCCAGTTCTCCTGCTGCTGCATCTCCTGTCTAGTTCACATCCAGAGACGCCGACTCCGCGTTCATAGAATGTGTTAAGCTGCATAGTAGAGATACGGAATTGGACCCAGACTTGGTAATGCGTTAAAATATTCGTATGTTCCCATACCTTGTTTGGTTCTATGTCTTGTAATTGTTTCCACCAATCGTTCTCAGAACATTTCCGCTGCCATTTCTGAAGAAGGGGTTTCAACTGTGGGGCAACTCCATTAAAATAGAACCGTCGAAACGATTTACGAAACTTCGCCCATATCCGGTTGACTGGAGTCGTATCATCTGACGGCCACCCGATTAGATGTACCTCAGGGTGCGGATGGAAGGCTATCCTATTGTTCACTAATGTGTGTCCTCCGATCGGATCGTGTAGGGAACTGCTTAGAATTTTCCACAGAATCCCATCTGCTTGTTGTTTCGCTATCACACATGTTTCCTGCTTGTCATTGTAACCGGAAATAATTCCTGTTGAGGTTAGTTTCCAAGTTAGGGTCTTGAGCGACACTGGTCCATTACAAATCTGCAGGGGCGGGGCCTCTCCTAAATAGTGCCCAACCGAAACTCTGGGTGACGCAATTATCACCGCACAGAGCCACCGTCCCACTTTGGCCCGGGTGTGGGATCTCCCATGAACTCCTATTACCTGCCACACAAACGAAGATTTAGTTAGTCTCTGAATATGTAGATCCCGAATCGCAAGCTGGGGTATCCGATCATATTTCGTCGATGTCAATTCCATTGCGTGCCCATCTCGAATCCATGGGTTCATAGCCCAACCGTAAGTTCCCCAAAAGGGAACAGAATGACTCGGCAACTCGCTGTGATACGGATGTGCGTCAATGTCCAATTGAATGATGAATCTCTCTCCGTGCGTAAGACCAATTCCTTTATTGTCGAGCGATGCCTCCATCCTACGGACAACCGGAGGTAATTCCCTTAATGTGTAGGTCTTGATGCTCATTTGCTCCGAGTAACGTGGACCCATCCATTCCATTACCTCACGTCGTAAGCTTCGTCCTGCCATAGCATCTACCACGCTGCATGAGTTACACTCCTTATATCCTTTGACTGGAGATAAACGTTCCCCTGATAGAAGAGGCGTCCCAATGCCCGTTAGACTTAGCCAAGCCGACTGATAGTAGTCCTTCGCCGCTAGAAGCCATTGACACGCAAGTTTTAGTCTCTGGATTCTTAATGCAACAGGAATCGATATTAAACCAACTCCCCCTGCTGCATGTGGCGTAAATAGAAGTGCAGGTGACATCTTGTGCCGTCCTTTTTCGCTCGCTGTTGTCTTCCTCCACACAAAAGCCTTCTGAATATTGACGACTTCTTGTAATATCTCCACCGGAGGATCAAACATCCTAGCAGTGAATAGCAACGAAGGGATAGCAATCACATTAAATAGTTGTACACGATCCATGAATGATGTCCCGCATTGTGTTGCTGTCGCAAGTCTTCGTTTGATAGAACTTAATCGTAGAGCCCAATTGATTGTTTGTAATTCTCCCCATCCAAATTGATACCCTAAATATCGAACAGTATTCCCTTCTGGTAAAACCGGTAAACCGTACCACTTTTTTGGTACATACTGGGAATTTAAAAAAACAAACTGACTTTTAGTTGGTTGAATTTTTAATCCTGAAAGATCTCCAAACCTGTTAACCACTTTCAATACTTCTGGTATCTGCTCCGCATGTTGTAGGAACACGGTGGAGTCATCTACAAACGCGGAAAATCGGTGGTAAACATTCAAGTCATTCTTCAGAGGTTGAACACCTATTAAATCAGGGTTAGCATTCAAAGCAAGTGCCAGTGGTTCAACCGCGAGGATGAATAACAGGGGGGCTAATGGGCACCCCTGTCTTATACCTGAAGTAACAGAAATCGGGTTTGCAAGCTGATTGTTCACGAGAAATTCTGCTGTTGTTCCGGCGTGTAACCGGTCCATCAGATCCACAAACTCCGCTGAAAAACCAAATAATGCTAACACTGCTAGTAGATAACTTCTTGCTACTGTGTCATATGCCTTACTGAAGTCGAGGAATAGCACCCCTGCGCTGTGCGCCGCTGACACCTTCGTTTTTTCTCGGTAAGCTTCAAAGGTTGCCTTCATTAGAATAACTGCTTTATCCATCTTTCTTCCAAGAACAAATCCCTGTTGCGTCTCTCCGATCAAATTCCCTAGAAACCGCTGAAGGCGCCGTGCCAAAATCTTGGCCAACAATTTATAACTGGTTGTTAATAGAGAGATGGGTCGGTAATCTAGTGCATTGTTAGAGTCACCCTTTTTTCGTAAAGGTATGACTATGGCTTTCAAGAATGACGTAGGTGGTTGTCCTCCATTCAGAATATCGTTAAACGTCTGCGTTAACGGCTCCACTAATATAGACGAGAAATCCTTGTAAAAATCATTTCCAATGCCATCCTGGCCAGCGGCTTTTCTCCTATCTATACTTTTGATCGCCCATTCTACGTCATCTGTTGTAATTTCTTCCAGTAATGCTAGATTCTGTGCATCCGTCACTTTCCTGTCTGTTGGTATCGTCGTGAATCTTTGTACTTCTTTCCACATGTCTGGTTCTGCGATTTCGCTATGATTGTGGCTTAAAATTCCTGACCAGGTCACTGCGAAGCGGTCTGGAATCGATAAAGTTGGTGCGAAAGGTGGTCCTGATGTTGCAAGGATTTGCGATACTGTCTGGTCTCTTTCCCAGACAGATGCTCGCTTAAACAACCATCTTACATCTGATTTTGATCGATGCAATCTCGCTCCTCTTCGTATTGACTTTTCTTGGTGCAGTGATTCCGCTATAGCTGAAACCATATTCTTGCGTGTGACCGCTGTTTCACTGATAGTCCGTTTAAGGTGCTGCACTCTTTTCCGCCTCTTCCGAGCCAACGTTCGCCTCACCTTATACACAGCTTCTTTGCACCAGTCAATTATATTATCCCAATGAGGAGCTTGCTTCGTACTCCATTGATGATCTTCTAATTGTTCCATTATCATCAACTTTGCTCGTTCCCCATGTGATCCTGGGAATGGATATGAAAATTTGCGAGCCGGTGTGAGGCTTCTAGATACGCTTGGGTCCTTTAAAATTAAACTGACTTGATTATGATCTGAAAACACTGGTGGAGGATCTACCTCCACCCAGACCACCCAATTGACCCATTTTCCAGATACATAAAATCTGTCCAGCCGGCTAGCTTGTGACCCTCTCCAATAGGTGAAGTGCTGATGGGGTTCAATAGTCAATTCTTCTAAAGGGGATATCATTAAGTGTCGTGCATCCTCTAATTTCCATTCAGTTACCACCCGTCGCAAAGCTTTGCTCTCCGGCCGGGTCGATCTGATACCCCCATGGCGGTCTAAAGTAGGCGAATCGACACAATTAAAGTCTCCACCTATTAAACAGTGCCGTGGACAACGGATGAAAATTTGTCGCATCGAATTGTAAAAGGTTTCACGTCCCTTAACATCTCCAGATGGCCCATAAACATTCATAATTATACTTTCCTTCCACTTCAAAACGATTAAACGTTGTGACCAATGCTCTTTCTTCCATGGTAGTATATGCGGGGCAATCGCTGGTGTTAGCAGGATCGCTACCCCTCCCTGTTTTTTTGGAAAAATGCTCCAGTAAGACAACAATTTATATTGATCCACCTTTCCCCACATCAGAGCCCACTGTTTTGCCATTGCTTCACCATCCGAGAACGAATCCACGTCAGTTTCTTGAAGAAAAATCATTTCAGCTGATTTATTCGGATATCCCCGTCTCCATGCTGACATCCAGGTATTTATGTCTTTATGGGCAAACCCTCTGACATTCTGACTGATAATTAAGTTTGTGTCTGCCTTCGAAAATCTACCTTGTTCTTTCGCATCAGCACCAAATTTCATGTCCTCGAGCATTCTGTATTTCACATAAGGTTCCAATTTGTCTAATGAGAAATACGTATGGTGACTGATATCAACTGTTTCGGTGCCCTTAATGACGAACTGGACTCTCCTGGTCCAGATGTTGGTTTTCGGTATTTTTGGCCATTTGTAACAAAGTTGGGGCATGACAAAATTCGAACAAATCCCTCCATGCTTCTGGTGCCCCTTTCTTGATTAATTGAAGCCTTTCTGCATAGTCTTGTCTTTGGTTCACTACCCGTAGATGTCTTTGCAGTAAGCACATTATCGTATCATTTGGATGATAGTCATCTCCAACTAATGCTGCGATTTGTTCGGCGAAAATGTGTGAACAAATTAGCATCCCTGCCAAATGAATAACCTGTCGCGGCGCTAATAATTTCAATATCGCATTTCCTCCATATTGTAACTTTCGTAATCTGGTCCATTCCTGCGTGCTGTTAATGATTGCGGTACGTTGGGCGGAACCAATCATAACCATAAACCTATGTTCCCATTCCGAAAACCATTGACCAGTAATGTCCGCCAACCCTTCTCTTTTGCCTGCTTCAATAACATCCAGCCAGCATTGTTCCCTCCAATGTTTGGTTAATTCTACCAAGACACTTGGGTGTACGCTGTCCAAAATAAAATGCGAACCTGGTACATCTTTAATTAGGTGTAATAACCTATTCGACTCATGATGGGCCACTTTCACCCAAAGGGTCTTGGTCGAACTGACCAGTGGAAACGGGATTCCAGTTTGCTCCTCCCAATGTGGCAATAATTCGTGCCACGCAATTTTAAAGTCATCCAGAGACATTCGTTCCGTAACCTCGACTCCATCGCTTTTCTCAAAGTCGTCCACTAGTTCCCGAGCTACTGTTTCTACCTCCATAGGTTCTGCCGTCGTTACGTCACCATCTCGACGACATAACCGTTTTTGTGACTGAATTTGATCCTGTTTCGAGACTGCTGACTCTTGTGAACTAGGCGACCCATCCGAATCTTTATACTCTGACCCTGACGGTGAACCATCCGTAATAAGCATACTGTCCGATTCCGATTGGCTATCCAACCACACTTTCCCATACCATTGGTTCAAAATAGGTGCCGAAATTTGGTACTTTTGCATGAAGTATTTTTGAATATTGGGATCCGTAATGTTGACTTTCATCAACCCTTCTTGCTCCGGTAAAGACAGTTTACTCACCGTGTCCGCTAAGAAATGTAATAATTCACACATGCGTGGATCTTTTGTCATTATTATATCTGTGATTTCACACTTCAAGCCGTGATGGATAGTCGGCCCTTCTAGCCGAGTAATCAGGTCCTCGAAATTTCCTTCCCATTGATCTGGGTCCCAGGGCGACTGATTGCCATAACTGGTTACAGAATCGTCACTTCTTATCGTCAACTCCGTAGAACTGCCACATTCATCTTTTTCTGATGCGATATCATTATTTTCAGACACTCTATCGTCATCGTAGTCTTCCTCTTCACTGCTTTCTTCCATCGTAACATCTTCTGTTTCCAGTTCTCGATGTCCTAACAATATCGCCGAATAGTGTTGACCCCCATAACGTAATATAATCGGTAATTTCCCATTATCGTCTTCTCTCTTATCTTGCAAAATTTTCTTCATTTTGTTGTAAAAATCTTCAATGGTCATGGGGTATTCTCCACTTGTTTGATAGCTCTTTCCCCTCATTGTTCTAGTTTCTGGTGTGTAGTAATTCACTCCTGGTGTCTTGAATCCCGGTGGATGGCTAATCACATATATATCCCGCTGGAGTACCGTGCTTAGGGTTAGCAATGTGTCATTACTGCCCCATGTATCCGTCGCGATATTAACATCCACTTGGGAACTGCTCGCTGCAAACTCCAGTAAATATTCCTGGAATAACCTTTTAGTCTCCTTCGGGGACGTGATATTCGTTCCCCTCTGCAATTCCTTCAGTGTATCTTTCCTTACCCCTGGGGGAAACTTAATGTCAAAATCCAGCAGCGCCCGTGCTAAACATCCTTGCTTGAGTTGCTTGGTCATGTCCTCCAATAAACTCTCCTTTTCTGATAGCAGATCCGAGCACGCAAGCCCTTGACATACCGCATAAATCTGGCAATTTCCAGTCGCCGGAGTGGGTATTGACTGGAAATTTAACCAGTGAATAACATCTTGTATCGTGTTCAGCTCCGGCAGACCCACTCCGGTTTCGTCTCTCGGCTGCACTTTCACTACCTTTCCAAACTCCTCATCTATTTGTCCAATCATGGCCGCTAAACATGTCTTCACCTTGCCCTCGAGCATAAGTGGGGTGCTAGCCTTCTTTTGTAAAATCTCGACTTTTTTCTTGTGCCGTAATTTCTTGTTCTTTTGTGTCACTTCTGATTGAGTTGAAGTTACTACCGGCGTGACTGATGCCTTCAGCTGCGTAGCTGTTTCCTTTGTTTTCGTCCCGGCGGACGAAAGTTCTTTCTTGACTATACCCGACTGGGCTTGAGAACTTTCCTTCGGGTTGGGCGTTGCTAAGTCAGCTTTTAAACTGGATGTGTACGTCGAACCCGTCTCTTGTTGTGATGATCGATTCGTTTGTTTCGGATTAACCTCACGTCGTTTCTTCTTAGGTGTCACTGTGACCCATTCTGCCGGCTCGGATCTCGTTCGAATTGGGTGAGCCGGTGCGTTGTCAACTCCACTGTCTCTTGTCGATGCTGCCGTCGGCTTGTTGTCTGTGACAGGCGTTCTCTGGGAAGATTTGTCTTCTTCAATGTTACTGTCATCCCGACTTTCGTCCTTGTCCTCTTGCTGAGCAGTTTTCTCACCTTGGCGAAGCCGTACTGCTTCTACTTGTTCTCGTAACTCTTCCATGCTACGAAAAGTGGTTGCTGGGGGGGTGAACTTTTTGAAATCATCTAGATCCACTCGTAAACAATGCGTCTTCAGAAGTTCCTCTAACGACGCGGAACATTGCCTCATCGGGTGACCTGCCTCTCCACATCTTAAACACTGTCTGCTGCCTCGCATAGCTGGATGTTCCAAAACGATCATGGTTTGACCCCAGTAGATACGTTTAATTCCTCGTAACGCCGAGGGAAGGCATCCGACTCCACGATCAGTTCCCAAAGCGTAGAAGTGTCAGAGTATGGGCCCCCCTTATCTAAATCATCCAGTTGGAAATCCACTCCCAAAATCTTTCGTAGATAACCAGATAACTTTAATAAATCCACTGCCCTGGTAATATTCTTGAGAACACAGGAGTAATAGCCAGTTTGCACATAACGTTCTCCATTACAATCCACTTGAGCTTCCCAGGCCGACCTCGGCGAGATCAGCTGCTCCTGATGAACGTTACGCAACGTATGGTCGAACCTATGAAACGGAACTTTCATTCCCGCAAACTTTGCCGCCATATCGCGCGTGAAAAAGTGAAAAAATAACGCGTGCTTCACTCCATCATAACTGATACTTTTGACTTGAGCAACCATCCTCCATAGCATCACATCACCAGTCCCACGAGTAACTGCTGCTGTAGCCACACTTTCTTGGAGACACTTAGTACTTAAATAGGGTTCCTTGATTTGACTTTCTCCACTCAAATCCATCACGAGACACCCTTCCACTTGAGCTCGAATTGTCTGAACCAGACGAACTTGCTCATCAATCTTCATAATCCGTTTAATAAATTGTGGCATCTGTTTGGCCACAATCGTTCCTTCCACAAGTCCTTGCACGATACGCCACTCGTCGTCAGTTCCAGCACGCACCGTCATCGGCGCAAATTTTCCGTAATCTTTCTCACATACTCCACGTAGTCGAGATATTTCATCAGGTTTAAACACGGTAGTTTTGAAAAGATATGTCTTCTCGGTTTGTTTGTCACCGGCCTTCGCCTCTGTTTGTCCTGTAACTTTCGTTACCCACCCCTTAAGAGGGGCTGGCATAAAGCCCTCCTTCTTGACCTTTTCCTGTCCTATGCTCTTCCAAAGAATCCCTTCAAAAGATATCGTTGAACGTTGGGCTTGTACTGCTGCACCAACAACTTGGTTTCGCCATTCCGTCCAGTCCTTACCTCCAGCCACCACCATGATTTCAAAGTAATCTAGTAAACGTTCAGCTTCGGCTGCCTTGAGCTTGGGGAACCGCTTCGCCGCCTCGGACAGGCGAGACACCGGTCCTCGTACTTTTACATAGATGGCTTCAAACAGATCACGGACCAGGTCTAACCATGCCTGCGCCCGTGGCCTTGTTGCCGACGCTTCCTTTAAGGCAGTGTGAAGCGCTTGAGCTAGGCCTTGTGGCACCTGCGCATCACTTGGTGCCACCCTTTGCATTAAGCCAGCAGCCGCAGCTGCTCCCTTACCTTGATTCTTTTTTCCAAATGTCAGGTTTTTGTTGCTAACCTGAGATTTGAAAACCGGTAATACCGGTTTTACCGCTATTACTTCCTCTTTATTGGGTTCCTTCGCCAGTGATTCCGCCGAGTTTGAAACCGGTATAACCGGGTTTTCAACCGCAACTGGTTCGTCCAATACAACTGCTTGCGCGTTTGTTACAGTGCCGCCTGAATCTGCTCCGGTCGCGATCGAGCCTTCTGCGCCTTCTCCGTCTGTCGCGTTCCCGGCTCCCTCCATCGGCCCTACTGCATCCGCAGGACCTGCTGTTCCTGCCTCTACTCCTCCAGTGTCGCCCTCGTCGACCACTATTGGCTTACCGGCGCTGCCGTCTCCAGGGTTATCCGGATCCGTGGATGGACCCGGATCATCCAGGGGTGCACGACCGGCATAGTCTTCACTCATTTTAGTCCTAAACCTATATCCAAAGCAATATAGGGCCTATGCAGCAAATTTAGAACT
>MIQA02016444.1:0-13814 GCA_001887855.2 Sclerospora graminicola
CTTGACATAGTAAGGTATAAGTTTCAACAAACAAGTGCAAGTATATTCAACATTATCGACTACGACTTGACTTAAGCTTAAGTTCCTACTGCAACATGGAAAAGGATACTTTTGAACAGGTTATGAGCCCAAAAGGTCACAATGTCGTCGACAGTGATAGTCGTGAGGGAAAAAAGGACGCAGGTTTGGGTGCCGAAGGAGCCGAGATACTGAAGCTGGTTCGAGGACTAGCCGAACGGATGGAAAAATTGGAGAACTCAAGGATCAACGTGGATGAATATGGTTTCAACAACTCAATGAGGCTTGGTACTCGGATGCGAATGGCATCCTTTGACAGTACGCCCGAAAAGAAACCATACCCAACCGAGCACTGGAAAGAACCAGATGCAAAAAATGTTGGGCCTACTCCACCACCGGCAGATTTTCGATTCCCACCACAACCGGTGTATGGAAACCATGGAGGTCAAGCGCCACAAGGTGCACCAATGCAGCAAGGCGTTCCGATACCGCCTCAAGCAGCTTTCCGACAACCGCCCCAGCAGATGTACCGGACACCAACAGCAAAAGATTGCAAACTTTCGATTCGAGTTTTCGACGGAAAAGAGGTCTACCGGGGGCTCGGTGCCGGTTTCAAACAATGGGGAACAAGATTCATTCGACAAATATCGATCGCTGAATCCGCGTGCGGATACCTATGGAGCGAGGACATCAAGGTCGACCTTCTCGGACATTACCTAAGCGGCACAGTCGAAAGGTATTATCAGCGTCAAGTGGATTCATGGTGGAACGAGTCACCAACGCTCGTTCACATTATGAACAAGATGCTGAGTGCGTTCAATACGACCATAACGCCTGCTCAGTCAATGAAGTTATTCACAAGCAGAAAAAATCCAAAAAGTAGCTGGAACGAGCACTACCTATATATGGTTGCCGTATCCGAGGCAGTGGGAGGAAGTGAACCTCTCGTCCTGGAAAATATCGTACACTACGCTTCAAGTGAACTCAAGACAATATTAATGTCGAAGTTCGATCACACGAGAACAGATTTCCTCAGGCAAGCGGAACAGCTTTGCCAATTTGCAGCAGCCATCGAAAACGATGCCAGAGGGTCCACAAGATTCGGAAATGATACAATCAATTACGTGGAAGACAAGCCCAAGGAAAAGAAGTGTTCAAATTGCGGGAGACCAGGACATGCGACTTCAAAATGCAAGAAAACATCAAGAAAGCAAACAAACGTAGTTCAACCCAGCAACAAAATTGATTTTACGCTGGCAATTACAAAAAATTCAATGGTGTCGAATAGCAACAGCTGGATACTTGACAGTGGTGCAAGCATGCACCTTGTCAACAACGAGACCTACCTGCGGGATGTAGAAGGAGTGAACGGCACGTGCTTTCAAGCAGATGGACAAACCCTGAAGGTATCGAAGAAAGGTTGGGTGCAAGTACAAGTTACGTCAAACAAAACCGTACATACCTTAAAGATCATGGACGTATATTATGTGGAGAACCTTTCGAGGAACATCTTGTCGTATGGACTTTTGGAAGAAAAGGGATGCGAAATGGTGTACGTCAGTGGTCGGCGCGTGATGAGGCACCGTGACAGCAAACGTCATATCTTCGACATAAAAAAGGAGAACAAAGTACTTGCAGTTGAAGTTATAGTTGACGTCCCAGTAAATTCCGATCGGGACTCGATCATGGCGATCTTACAAGAAAGCGACAAGGAAACTGAGGGCGATACCGGCGTGCAAAAAGGTTCCCTCATGCACTTCCATGCGCGATTGGGTCACCTAAATTACGATGCCGTGGAAAAGTTAGCAAAAGACCCCAAAAGTGGGATTATGTTAACGGATACCCGAAGACTCAACTGTTTGACATGCGCGCAAGGAAAACAAACGAAGAACCCAAGGTCCAAGAAAGACAGTGGTGATAATGCGCCAACCGATCGAATCGGGGGTGTGATTTGCTCCGATCTCAAGGGGCCTATAACCCCGAGAGATAGATTCGGAAACAGATACATGATAAATTTCGTGGATTTCAAGTCAAATTACGTTCGTGTATTCCTCGCGAAGAGCAAAGACATTGCTGCCAAGAAGTTCGAACATTTCCTGGCGTTTTTCGAAAGGCAGTTTGATTGCACGGTGCATATCCTACGCACCGATGGAGGTGCCGAGTATAAAAACCTTGACGGCTTCTGCAAGAATACTGGAGTATCGCGACAAGTTAGCGAAGCAGGAAACCAATCAAGCAATGGAAAAGCAGAGCGCATGCATCGAACCATTATGAATATGGCTCGGTGCATGATATTTTCGTGTGGATTAAGCCTGGCATTTTGGGGAGATGCCGTACAATACGCGGCTTACATTATAAATCGAAGTCCCACAAGCGCGAATACAAAACACATGTCGCCCATCGAATTTCTAAGCGGACAAAAGCCGAAGCTCGGAAGTATTGTAGCATTTGGATCTCCACGCACAGTTTACAGAAAGCCGGGGAAGAACTCGCTCGCACATAGAGCCCAGATCGGCCTTATCGTTGAAAAAAGCGAGGAAACCAAAGGATTCAAGGTATATCTGAAACAAGACAAGAAAGTTGTGGTCACCCAGCACATCAAGAACATTGAGACACTGGATGAAGAACAAAACAGGCAAATTCAAGTCGAATTGAGCGAAGACCAAGAGTTAGAAGGAGCCCAAGACTGACAACAAGAGCTACCCAAGAATAAACCGAAGAAAACCCAAAAGAAAAAGTCATGGCAACGAGAACGGCATGGAACCAGAAGCTACATAAAGGAAACTACATCGGAATCGAAGACAGACGAAGAAAACAAGACCGATGAAGACACAGTTCCAGACCTGGGTATGGTAAATTTCGTCGGCGAGGTGGACCTGAAGAATTACGCTCAAGCAATGAAGAGTGTCAACAAAGTAAAGTGGATTGCGGCGATGAAAGAGGAAATCACGGCCCTTGAAAACAACAAGGTATGGAAAGTCATCGAGAAGCCAAAGGACTGCACGCCACTGCACACTAAGTGGGTGTTCAAGACTAAGACTGACCAAAATGGCGATATCGAACGTTACAAGGCAAGATTAGTGGCATGTGGAAACGAACAGCGCTTCGGCATTGACTACACTTTGACTTTCGCCGCCGTCATTGAAATGGGAACAGTGAAGCTAATTCTGGGTTTGGCATGCAAGTGGAAAGTCCCCGCGAAGCACGGGGACATACCTAACGCGTACGTGAAAGCTTACGAGGACGAACATGAAATATACCTACATATTCCGAAAGTTATAGAGCTAAACGACGGTATTTCAAGTCAACCGAACTCTTCAGGACAAGTTTTGAAACTGGAAAAAACGTTGTATGGACCCAAGCAAGCTGGGAGACTTTGGAATCGATTACTACATGCAAAATTGGTTGAACTAAAGTTTTCGCAGTGCATGACGGATATGTGTCTATACGTACGATCAACAGACGATGATACGGTGATCGTGGGAGTTTATGTCGATGATCTACTGGTGACCGGAACCAAAGAAAGCTTGGTGGACGATTTTTTCGAAGATATGAAAGTCTTGGATATAAAAAATCTCGGCAAAGTCTCTAAGTTTTTGGGCATGCGAGTATTTTACGATGAAAGCACGGGATACACGCTAGATCAGGAAGTGATGATTGACGGGATACTCAAGGACTTCGAATTGAAAGACGCCAACCCAGTGAAGGTACCCATAAGCCAAGAATACGAAGATCTGAATCTTGGAGAAAGCGAAGTCTTGCCAAAAGACGGAAAAGTTTCAATTAAATCTTTTCAATCGCTGGTTGGAAGCTTATTATGGATCTGTCGGTGTACAAGACCCGACATATCTTTTGCAGTACACAAAGCGACTAGAAAACTCACGCACCAAAGCAAGTGGATTGGAATTTGGCTAAGCGAATCGCAAGATATCTCAAGGGATCGAAACATATGAAATTACATATGGGGACCTCAAAAAATGCAAACTCAAGTACAACCATCAAGGTCTACAGCGATTCTGATTACGCCGGATCGAAGGACGATCGAAAATCAACTACCGGAGGTGTCGTGCAAATGGACGGGATGGTTCTGAACTGGATTTGCAAGAAACAAGGTGGTGTTTCGCTTTCTACAATGGAAGCGGAATTTTACGCGGCTTCGAAAATTGAAGTGGAAATGTTGGGTTTTCGTGAATTAATTCAAGAAGTTGGATTAAAAGTCGAGCGTCCTATGGTGTTACTTATGGATAACCAAGCTGCAATCAAGATGATAAGCAGCATGGAAGGAAGCTCAAAAATGAAACATGTTGATATACGATTGAAGTATATTGTTTCGAAATTAAAGGACGGTGAAATCGAAGCTAACTATGTTCCTACGCAAGATATGATGGCAGATTTGCTTACTAAAGCACTACCATATCCAAGACTCAACGAGTTACGCTCTGAAATTGGTTTGAAGTGATGACCGATTTCATTTCAAGAAGGAGTGTTAAAAAGTGAAGTTTTACGGTATATCGGTATTGTTAATTATTATGTTAGTTACATAATGGTTACTATTACGGTACTACTTTGGAGCACTTTTTTCGAGAGATTTACGGTACTTTACTATATTTAAGTAAAGTTGGGTGAAAAGTATTCGGACCATAACCGACTTTATTTCGAGGTAACTTTTAGTGTAGGTTTTAAAACTGCTAGCACATTGTCTCGTGAGTCTCGACACTTCGCATGCATATTGATTAGGTAGATACTTAATCACTTCTTAATACACTTTTTATTAACTAAGTCCCTGTGTTCAATCTACGCGACAACGTCTAACTTGGCAGCTACGTCGACTGTTATACCTTGACAAAGTAAGGTATAAGTTTCAACAAACAAGTGCAAGTATATTCAACATTATCGACTACGACTTGACTTAAGCTTAAGTTCCTACTGCAACATGGAAAAGGATACTTTTGAACATGTTCAATAAAAAGCGCGAGCGGTGCGACGAATATCGCATCAACGCGTTTTTTTTTGTCACTGCGACCACGACGACCGCTCGCGCCATCGTTAAATTGTACCTATCTCCAGCTTGGCGCGGTCTCATGCCCAAAAACGACTTATCTAGAGCTGAGAAGGTCAAATTTTAGAGTAAGATCCTTGGTCACACCGTTAGACAGCAAGAATATTACGCATTCTTAGAGGATATTAGCCAGTACCATCTTGCTCTAGGCGTCAACCAAGTTTTGCAGTGCTTGCGGTGTTTTGGATCCGTCTGCGTCATTTTGAGAGCGCGGACCCCATCGAGTGTCCAACTTTAAAGGTCATATCTCGAAAACCGCTGAGCCGTTTTGAATCCAACAAAAACTCTTCTAATCAACACGGATTAACAATTCAATATGTCCAATCAGCTAGCCTCAGACAACCCCTCCCTGCTTTAAAAAGAATTTTAAAAAAATTGGGCCTTTATTTCTGGACAGAGGAAGTATATACGTATTCATCAACACCAAACGAGCAAATTTCGACCGAGTCGACTTTGGTCAGATCGGTTTCATCGGCTGGTCAGTGAAATTGTGCCGATCTGGGCGATTGGGATTTCCGGTCATCTTTTTCGTGAGTTTGCATAGCTTTGAATCGGTTGTGTCTCAAACTCTCACGTTCGAATTCTCGTAGCAAAGCTCCGCAATTGAGATCCCGTTCATCCACCCAAATTGGATCATCGTAACCCTTCCAATGGACCACAAATTCGCGATGTATCTAGCCATATCGGGTCTTCTTGCTCGATCGAGTATCTAAAATCTTCTCAACCTCGAATTCGCCCTGACCCAGCGGCCTTTCCCAACTATCTTCGGGTAAAAGCGCCTCGTAGAAATCGAATCTTGGCTGGTCCTCGGTTGAATACCTGATTTTTGGACGATCAGGGAGTTCCCTAACAATTGGGAAAACTCCATAAATCAGTACCTTGGGTAATCACCCCGGCAGCATGATCACCGATCAACTCAGCAACTCGAAACGGTCCATGCCACATATGAGCTAATTTCTAGGTATATCCTCCTTTTACTCGATTCAGGTAAAGCCAGACTTTTGATCCTGGTTCAATATAAGTGAACCGGCTTGGCCATTGTTGTGGTTGGCTCTTTCTTGAATTTCCGTCCGAAGTCATTCGTTAACCTGCTCCCGTGCGTGTTGTTATTGACGTTGGAGTCCCATACGCCACTGGCGGGCTTCATGATCCCGGCTTCTGGTACATCCAACTAGAATTGAGCTTTCGATAGTTGACCGCGGATCCCAACCATAGTCCAGATAGAATGGGGTATCTCCTTTAACCCGATCGAAAGAAGAATTCAACGCAAATACCAATCTTTCTGCATTTTCATCCCAATCTTGCTGGGCTGAATCAGTGACATACATCTTGTCAGCGTATGTACCACCCGTTCGGCCTTTCCATTCGCCTGTGGCCGGTAAATTGTCGCACTCTGTCTCTGAATCAGCATCTGGTTAAACGATCGGAAAACGTCAGCCATAAAGTCCGGTCGCGTCTGATCACTTCACTTGCACCAAATCACCTGAAAACTCATTCTTCATTGTTTTGGGTGACTTGCTGGGCTGTTCGAGTGGAACCAACTTTAGCGATCACCAGATCTGTAAATAAATCGGTCCAGATCAGCAATTCATTATTCCTTTTGAATGATATTGGCACTGAAGAAATATGATCCATTGCTTTTAATTGAAAGGGGTAGGTCGCCTGAATGTTTCCGGGTGATTTGCCTTGTAGAATTGGCATACCTTTCCCGGTTTCACAATCCGCACAAGTTCCCACAAAACGTTTGGACACTCCGGTATGAACCTCTCCAATGAAAATGTTTGTGGATTTTGCGATAAGTCCGACCGACACCTTGATGGCCACCCTCCAAACTAACGTGATAGTGGTGCAAAATTTCGGTTTGTAAAGTTTCAGGAATCATTAACTGTACCATCGACCACGATCCACATCTGCCTGATCGACATGAGAGCAATAGAAAAAAGGTTGTTTTCATCCACGTCATAGTTAGAGGCGATTTCAACACAGTTCTTCGCTTTGTTTTGAATTAAGTTTTCTAACTCGCACTTAAGAAAGCTTTTACAGCCAAGATTCACTTTTCTTCGTCTTGGGTCTTAAGGATCCTTTCGAGCCGAAGCCACTGGACAATTTCTTCAGTTAAACTTTCTTGAGGAACTGGTCTACCGGGACCTGATCTTGTTCGCAATCTTGTCATTATAGATACTTGTGCCGGCCTTCTTTATCTTCTGAGCGAATCAACTCAGGCAAGCCTATTAATCTTGTAATGGGGTGCCATTACATAAGTGATATTTAAGTTGAAATATCACAGTTCAATTTCAGACTTAATGTGTGAATGCGAATATTGGATTATAAGTTGTTATAATCCACTTTGAGAACAGATTCTGATATAATTATCGAACCTAACAAGTAATCTAATGATAAAGATATCATTCAGACCAGCTTTATACTACATGTTTGTATGATTAGTTTAGATTTAATTATAGTTGATCAGATCAGCCAAATCCAATGTGCTAGTGAAATGTTCGACAAGCGAGCCGTATTCACATGTTTTGGGTCTCTAATCGGAATCTTGCTCTCAAACCAGCAGTATTCAAACGATGTTGATATTTGATCGGTGTCTCATCTGATCTTTCTTGATATGGTAGCATTGTTTCGCGACTGATACCCCTGAGTTACAATATTAATCCTTAAATTCACCACATAGTTGAGGCCATCTCGATCGGGCTTCTCGACTCAGCTGTTTGAGCCAGTTCTTGGCCGGTCCCTTCATTAGATCGGTGAATATCAAGCATCTCCCCCCTTCTTGCGTCTTGTGTCTCAAGAAAGCTGATTTCATTCGACTAAACCAGGCTCTCGCCTGATCATCATCCATATATTTGCCTGTAAAATCCTTCCGTTCCGAAATCGCCGACATCCGGACTCGGGTAATCGTTACGGAGTCACCGTTGGATGTCTGTGTCGGAGCCATATTTGCTTCAAGTCATCCGGATGACTGATGCCCCCGGTTGATTCCATATCCACATCACTAGGTGAGTGTGACTTATTTCATCGATCCTGATGACTGGTTTGACAAATAGATCGAACGTACCCAGCCGATCAGAGTGATTCCAACGTCTACATCTATAGGGGTTTGGGCTGATTTAGCCGTTGGTCGACTCATGTTGGGCCTTGGTTGCCATGGCTGCCCCTGACCAGGTACATACTGATGTGATTTATGTTGTTCACTTACAAAACGATTCATCATAGACGTGAACATTGTTCGTATCTGTTCGGGGCCATTCACTATGTTCCTGAGACACGAGTTCACCTACGAAAGCAATATCCCACGTGTGGTGAATTTCCTATTCAGCTAAATCATTGTGTTCAGCAAGTCAGGGAGAGAAAAGAGACGGCCAAAGGCGACCGCACTACTTTACCACTCATTATGCACTACGAACAAGAGCACTATCATGCGTATATACACGGGAGGGGCAGCCTTACCACGGACATGGTGGTGATAGGGGTAAATGATATTGAGATGGATGAAGCAGCACCAGCTTCGTATGACATGACAAAGGGCGCCAGGAGGAACGGAATGGTAGAAACTCCGGACCAGGATCGAACAGGCGAGGTGTTGAGCCGGACGTTAGTGGAAACCGATGAAGACGACCGATTGGCTGCAATGGAAAACTGAGAAGTGCGTTTTGTATATCGTGCACAGATTGATCGTCTTCTGGGGATGCGAGGATCAGTTGCGCAAGAACTGTTCATATTCATTGTAGATACGGTCTCGTATTTATCGATGGATGATCAACGTCGGCTATTACAAGCGAATTTGACAAACGTGGCGGAAAGAACTTTTTTGGCTGAAACATATGACATTGAGGAACAGGTACTGTTAAATTGGTTCAATTTCACTAATGGTATCTTATTGCCGGAAGAAGGAACGAAGGGGACGCAGGACGACAGTGGAAGATCCAGTAGTATACTCCGTATACGAAGGCACCTGGGCGGCTACACAACGGGGCAACATCCAAACCCGATACGGTCATGCGAGCGGGCGACGACAAGACACGCATACACAACGCAGAATCGAATTGTCTTCTTAAGAAACGGGCGATATTGGAGACATATGAAACACGCCAACGAGGTGGCTTATGTGAAACGGAAACTGTTTGACGAGTTCAGGGCAACGGACCATAACATTATGATGTAGGAGGCTCCAATAAAAGAGAAAACCTGGGTACAAGTGTGGAATTTAATGGCTTCGGTGTGGGAATATAAACATGGTTCAAATTTCCTACGGTAGATGCCCCGACGAACACATGGATTCTAGCAGCTAGGGCGGATGGAATCGCCATCACACAACCGTTTGAAACTTTCAGTCACCCCTCAAAATATTAGAGCGTCTGAATGAAGCCACAACTGAGAAAACCCACCAAACACTGGTACAGAAAATGCTGGGTTGATGGTAGAAGGACAACAGCGGAAGATCGACTGGTTAAAACCCGGGGATTTGGTACACTAAACCTCATTATTAAAAACCGAGTGGTTTCTTAAAACCGAATTTATGATCATACCGAAGGTTATATTTCATTCGTTGACAAATATCTGTGTGAACGAAGCCCTTCCGAGGAGACACAGAGATAACGAATTCACCGAGAAACTGATCAAAAATGAAAACAACACCCTCTACGTTTACATGCAAAAATATATCAATTTAAATAGAAAAATATATAAATAACTAGAAATAATAGATGTATTAGGGGTACGGTACTTCTGGAACCTGCTGGTCCTCGACATTCTGGGCTGCCGCGGTAGGAGTTGGGAAGCAATAGTAGCGGTCATATTCAGACTTGGAACTGGATTCGTTCCAATCCATTTGTGCCCACCGAGTGCGATACGGTAGGCGACCACCTGTTCGACTATGGAGAAAACAATCGCTGCTTGGAATGGGTTTGGGAGATTCAGGTTGGCACACAGCGTCGAAGCAAACGTCTGGGTAGCGACAGCGTCGTTGGCAAGATCCCATTCAAACTGATCACGCAACTACAAGTCCAAAGTTCATCACAAAGTGGAAAAGATGAAAATAAGACACACACAGACACACGGAACAAGAGGGCTCCTTGACTTTGTTTTCAATCACGCACAGAGAAGCCGTCGATAATGAGATCCAAGTAGATTGGAAAGAGTCGACCACTGGAAGAGTTGGAGCTTAAATACGAGGTAAAGCATATCATTTGTCGTCGAATTGACTCTACAATCGCATCCTGTCAACATCAAATCACCGCGACGTTAGCAATGAATAGGGAAGATCGGATGAGTTCGCTACAACGTTGGGTCACGTGCTTTTAGTTTATCGCTCATTTTTCGTCCCGATCTATTTGGTCCGCAAGAATCTCCAATCAGGGTGCTGTCACCAGCACAAAGACGCAGAATAAATGTAACTAGCGTAAGCTTCCTCCGCCAGACAAAAGAAAAACAAGTTGCATGGCGCCAAACTTACTGATTGACTAGGAAAGTATCCTGGAATCGAATGCCATCCAAGTTGACGTCAAGGCAAATGAGGCAGAGAAGCTCCGATTTTCTGGCTGTATTTTGTAACGATCCAGCATCTGCTATGGAATGGCTGTTTTTTTCCTTCGGCATGTCGTTTTCATCGTGTCATTCAAGGTTTTCAACGGCATTACAGTAGCTCTCCGCTTTCGCTTCCTACTAGTTGTAACATTCGGTTCCATGCCCGTCGACAGTTTCTACATGAATCAATTCCATCAACATCGGTCAATCAAAGCCTACACTTCGACTCGTTACATAATGCAAACCAATCAACAAACCAAATTGGCCGGTGTGATATCTATACGAATGATCGACCTTCGCTCCACGCTGTTCCGTCCAAACTTCGCAGAATCCATACCACAAACCATATCGTCAGCATCTTCTCTTCTCTTCTCACAATGTCACAATGATGCTTCAAGTGTGCGGGTACACTGGATCGTCGCGAGCCACTAGCTACATGTTTCAAAGACTTGATCGTGGCGTTGTTGACTGTCTGATGCGCTAGTATCACGCGATATTTCATGGGCAATTTGTCGACAACCGTATCGTCAATCTATTGTTCATATTACAGCAGTTAGTGCTTGTATCATCGCCTTTTCAAATTACTAGTGAGGTGGCGGACGTACGTCGGACGTCGCTTTGATGCGCCGTGCATTGGGTGCCAAGTTATCTAGTCTACTAATACCGTTTGTGTAAATATGCAACTAACGTTATGTTGACTTCAAAGTAGACGTCCACTATTTGGCTGGTAGAGACCCTCTTTATTTTATAGGTGAGTTAATTAGTCAGCATCTTTTGAAAGTCGAGTAATGAAGCTCTCTGGTTGGTTGCTCAGTCTTCGATCAGAATCTTTTTCTTTTATCACATAGTCAGTCTAAAACTTTTATCCTATTAAAACCCTGTTTATATCGATCTTTGACGTGTTGTTATATCTCTGATTAAGTGGCCTAATGGGAACAAAAGGTAGCAACGGTCCAAGAAGCGGCTTAGAAAGACGCTTTCAGAAATAGCGGACAAAACTGGAGACGATTACGTAAGCATACGTATCGAGGGGGCCCTTTGTGATAACTGTGTGATCCACATAGAAGAACTTTCTTTGTGCGGATACCTTTATGTACACACGTGTATAATGCTCAGATAGCAGCGGACGGCATTGATCGGTGAGGATTTGCTTCCAGGCAATGGAATCTGCATCAAGCTGAGACGGCAAACGTAAGTATGCAACAGTCACCGGGATAAAAACTGCTGATCCGGAGGCTCCTCATAGATGATACCAAGATTTGAAAAGAGATTGATTGCTTCTTTAAGTCCCAAAGTGTAGAAGGTCATGGAGTGCTGATTGAAGGAGCAAGTGATAACATGGAAGGCCCGGGGGGAACGCAGGGGCACCCTCTCATCTTGTACTTCCTCCGGGGCAAAATAAACTCACGATCGGAATGTATAGGTGTCCAAAATAAACGCAGCAAATCTAAATTGATAGTATCGGATTATCATCTTATACTAATATTCACTATAGGGGTTCACAATCAGAAGAGAGCGAGCGACTATTGAAAAACGGCACATAAAAACATAGACATTATAAAAAATAACAAGAAACAATTCAATAGAGTACCATGGTCGGACCACAGCAGCTACATCATCTTCTTAGCTTATATGTCTATATGTTGTAATCGACTTGCCTCGTAGTATTGCTGAACGACAGCAAATGCATCCAAACTACTAAAAATAACATCCATCACGTTCAGGTGCTTCCATTATTGAAACTGGGATATTTACCGCCCGAACAACAGCATTAAGCTCGGATAACTCTGGACTGCGAAATGCTTGATCTGGCACTCTTGAGGAGTAGAAACTTCGTCCTATAATAGCAATGTTACTGATACACTTAATTGCATGCTTTCAGTACATCCTAATTGTCATTTTGGGCTTGGGCGGGAGTTTTCTTGTCGACCGCCGCTCGCTGTGTCCATTCATTCCGACATAGCGTCGGGCCTCGGATGAGATTCAATGAGAAAAATATATTAACAGAAAGCGGTGATCTAGCGCTTTCTTTTCATCCAATCCGTGTTCTCTAAAACGTAATTTTGAACCAATTACGGGTGATATTGTGTATGGGTTGCGTTTAGTTTGCCCCGGAGGAAGTACTAATGGCACTGCAAGAGATTACGATGAAGTCCAGGAAATCATGAACACTATGGACGCATATTGCCGGGCCAAGACTGCTGACGTACTTGAGTGGAGTTCATTTCAGTCCCGGGACGATTGGGTGACTGATAGAGTAGAAAATATTAAGCAAAACCGGGGCTTTTCGGGCGGCACAAGACATGTCTGGCTACAAGCGTGGCGGAACCTCCCAAAGCGGGAGAGACCGGTGTGTATTTTATTGCAGGAAACACGCATTGCAACGGCGACGAAGCTGTAACTTTGGGAAAGAATGTAGAGTTACAATCATAGCACTATCAGGCTGTCGTTCTAAAACGTAAGTAACTCACGAACTGGGGGGGTCGGTATCCTGGTATTTCCAGAAGCAGCAGTGCATGTGAGGCCATGAAAGCAGGACGTATGGTCGAAACGGTCGATGGGAGTGTCCTACCGGAATTGGAACATTTATGCTCCAGCGGATCTAGCCACTAATAGAGCCGTTATTTTCACAGGTTTACATAGCTGGAAGATTATAGAACAGGACAGTGTGGTACTAGCCGGAGACCTTAAATGCGTGGAACCCCCGCATTTAGACCGTAGAGGTAGACCGGCAACAGCTGCAAGATATCGAACGAAAAGTCCAGAATTGTCGAGACTCATCGAAGGCTGTAATTGAATTGATGCCGCTAATGCTCTGTTCTCCTCCTGGGAATTAAAGTTTTAGCAGATTGAGCCGGACTTCACGTTTTGGCGAGGTATGACGGCGAGCCGACTCGACCGTTTCTATATCACAGCAAGCAAATATGGAGCGATACAAGACGTCATTGTCTCCCCTCTAGCACTGCCGTCCGATCACGAACAAGTTGCAATTTATTTACTCCAGCCGATGGAACCCTATAAAGAATGTGTACGGCGAAGACAGGTCAACTACTCGATTAAACGTTGGGGGCAACATCAGCTACAGAAGGAAATACGGAAGTGCAGGAGTCTTTACGAATAGTGGCTACAGTTACGGCTGGAACCTGATATTCTCATATGAACAAGTGGATTAAGCAGTTCGAACAGTGCGAAAGAGAGATGC
>MIQA02016445.1:0-10240 GCA_001887855.2 Sclerospora graminicola
GTCATTTTGAGAGCGCGGACCCCATCGAGTGTCCAACTTTAAAGGTCATATCTCGAAAGCCGCTGAGCCGTTTTGAATCCAACAAAAACTCTTCTAATCAACACGGATTAACAATTCAATATGTCCAATCAGCTAGCCTCAGACAACCCCTCCCTGCTTTAAAAAGAATTTTAAAAAAATTGGGCCTTTATTTCTGGACAGAGGAAGTATATACGTATTCATCAACACCAAACGAGCAAATTTCGACCGAGTCGACTTTGGTCAGATCGGTTTCATCGGCTGGTCAGTGAAATTGTGCCGATCTGGGCGATTGGGATTTCCGGTCATCTTTTTCGTGAGTTTGCATAGCTTTGAATCGGTTGTGTCTCAAACTCTCACGTTCGAATTCTCGTAGCAAAGCTCCGCAATTGAGATCCCGTTCATCCACCCAAATTGGATCATCGTAACCCTTCCAATGGACCACAAATTCGCGATGTATCTAGCCATATCGGGTCTTCTTGCTCGATCGAGTATCTAAAATCTTCTCAACCTCGAATTCGCCCTGACCCAGCGGCCTTTCCCAACTATCTTCGGGTAAAAGCGCCTCGTAGAAATCGAATCTTGGCTGGTCCTCGGTTGAATACCTGATTTTTGGACGATCAGGGAGTTCCCTAACAATTGGGAAAACTCCATAAATCAGTACCTTGGGTAATCACCCCGGCAGCATGATCACCGATCAACTCAGCAACTCGAAACGGTCCATGCCACATATGAGCTAATTTCTAGGTATATCCTCCTTTTACTCGATTCAGGTAAAGCCAGACTTTTGATCCTGGTTCAATATAAGTGAACCGGCTTGGCCATTGTTGTGGTTGGCTCTTTCTTGAATTTCCGTCCGAAGTCATTCGTTAACCTGCTCCCGTGCGTGTTGTTATTGACGTTGGAGTCCCATACGCCACTGGCGGGCTTCATGATCCCGGCTTCTGGTACATCCAACTAGAATTGAGCTTTCGATAGTTGACCGCGGATCCCAACCATAGTCCAGATAGAATGGGGTATCTCCTTTAACCCGATCGAAAGAAGAATTCAACGCAAATACCAATCTTTCTGCATTTTCATCCCAATCTTGCTGGGCTGAATCAGTGACATACATCTTGTCAGCGTATGTACCACCCGTTCGGCCTTTCCATTCGCCTGTGGCCGGTAAATTGTCGCACTCTGTCTCTGAATCAGCATCTGGTTAAACGATCGGAAAACGTCAGCCATAAAGTCCGGTCGCGTCTGATCACTTCACTTGCACCAAATCACCTGAAAACTCATTCTTCATTGTTTTGGGTGACTTGCTGGGCTGTTCGAGTGGAACCAACTTTAGCGATCACCAGATCTGTAAATAAATCGGTCCAGATCAGCAATTCATTATTCCTTTTGAATGATATTGGCACTGAAGAAATATGATCCATTGCTTTTAATTGAAAGGGGTAGGTCGCCTGAATGTTTCCGGGTGATTTGCCTTGTAGAATTGGCATACCTTTCCCGGTTTCACAATCCGCACAAGTTCCCACAAAACGTTTGGACACTCCGGTATGAACCTCTCCAATGAAAATGTTTGTGGATTTTGCGATAAGTCCGACCGACACCTTGATGGCCACCCTCCAAACTAACGTGATAGTGGTGCAAAATTTCGGTTTGTAAAGTTTCAGGAATCATTAACTGTACCATCGACCACGATCCACATCTGCCTGATCGACATGAGAGCAATAGAAAAAAGGTTGTTTTCATCCACGTCATAGTTAGAGGCGATTTCAACACAGTTCTTCGCTTTGTTTTGAATTAAGTTTTCTAACTCGCACTTAAGAAAGCTTTTACAGCCAAGATTCACTTTTCTTCGTCTTGGGTCTTAAGGATCCTTTCGAGCCGAAGCCACTGGACAATTTCTTCAGTTAAACTTTCTTGAGGAACTGGTCTACCGGGACCTGATCTTGTTCGCAATCTTGTCATTATAGATACTTGTGCCGGCCTTCTTTATCTTCTGAGCGAATCAACTCAGGCAAGCCTATTAATCTTGTAATGGGGTGCCATTACATAAGTGATATTTAAGTTGAAATATCACAGTTCAATTTCAGACTTAATGTGTGAATGCGAATATTGGATTATAAGTTGTTATAATCCACTTTGAGAACAGATTCTGATATAATTATCGAACCTAACAAGTAATCTAATGATAAAGATATCATTCAGACCAGCTTTATACTACATGTTTGTATGATTAGTTTAGATTTAATTATAGTTGATCAGATCAGCCAAATCCAATGTGCTAGTGAAATGTTCGACAAGCGAGCCGTATTCACATGTTTTGGGTCTCTAATCGGAATCTTGCTCTCAAACCAGCAGTATTCAAACGATGTTGATATTTGATCGGTGTCTCATCTGATCTTTCTTGATATGGTAGCATTGTTTCGCGACTGATACCCCTGAGTTACAATATTAATCCTTAAATTCACCACATAGTTGAGGCCATCTCGATCGGGCTTCTCGACTCAGCTGTTTGAGCCAGTTCTTGGCCGGTCCCTTCATTAGATCGGTGAATATCAAGCATCTCCCCCCTTCTTGCGTCTTGTGTCTCAAGAAAGCTGATTTCATTCGACTAAACCAGGCTCTCGCCTGATCATCATCCATATATTTGCCTGTAAAATCCTTCCGTTCCGAAATCGCCGACATCCGGACTCGGGTAATCGTTACGGAGTCACCGTTGGATGTCTGTGTCGGAGCCATATTTGCTTCAAGTCATCCGGATGACTGATGCCCCCGGTTGATTCCATATCCACATCACTAGGTGAGTGTGACTTATTTCATCGATCCTGATGACTGGTTTGACAAATAGATCGAACGTACCCAGCCGATCAGAGTGATTCCAACGTCTACATCTATAGGGGTTTGGGCTGATTTAGCCGTTGGTCGACTCATGTTGGGCCTTGGTTGCCATGGCTGCCCCTGACCAGGTACATACTGATGTGATTTATGTTGTTCACTTACAAAACGATTCATCATAGACGTGAACATTGTTCGTATCTGTTCGGGGCCATTCACTATGTTCCTGAGACACGAGTTCACCTACGAAAGCAATATCCCACGTGTGGTGAATTTCCTATTCAGCTAAATCATTGTGTTCAGCAAGTCAGGGAGAGAAAAGAGACGGCCAAAGGCGACCGCACTACTTTACCACTCATTATGCACTACGAACAAGAGCACTATCATGCGTATATACACGGGAGGGGCAGCCTTACCACGGACATGGTGGTGATAGGGGTAAATGATATTGAGATGGATGAAGCAGCACCAGCTTCGTATGACATGACAAAGGGCGCCAGGAGGAACGGAATGGTAGAAACTCCGGACCAGGATCGAACAGGCGAGGTGTTGAGCCGGACGTTAGTGGAAACCGATGAAGACGACCGATTGGCTGCAATGGAAAACTGAGAAGTGCGTTTTGTATATCGTGCACAGATTGATCGTCTTCTGGGGATGCGAGGATCAGTTGCGCAAGAACTGTTCATATTCATTGTAGATACGGTCTCGTATTTATCGATGGATGATCAACGTCGGCTATTACAAGCGAATTTGACAAACGTGGCGGAAAGAACTTTTTTGGCTGAAACATATGACATTGAGGAACAGGTACTGTTAAATTGGTTCAATTTCACTAATGGTATCTTATTGCCGGAAGAAGGAACGAAGGGGACGCAGGACGACAGTGGAAGATCCAGTAGTATACTCCGTATACGAAGGCACCTGGGCGGCTACACAACGGGGCAACATCCAAACCCGATACGGTCATGCGAGCGGGCGACGACAAGACACGCATACACAACGCAGAATCGAATTGTCTTCTTAAGAAACGGGCGATATTGGAGACATATGAAACACGCCAACGAGGTGGCTTATGTGAAACGGAAACTGTTTGACGAGTTCAGGGCAACGGACCATAACATTATGATGTAGGAGGCTCCAATAAAAGAGAAAACCTGGGTACAAGTGTGGAATTTAATGGCTTCGGTGTGGGAATATAAACATGGTTCAAATTTCCTACGGTAGATGCCCCGACGAACACATGGATTCTAGCAGCTAGGGCGGATGGAATCGCCATCACACAACCGTTTGAAACTTTCAGTCACCCCTCAAAATATTAGAGCGTCTGAATGAAGCCACAACTGAGAAAACCCACCAAACACTGGTACAGAAAATGCTGGGTTGATGGTAGAAGGACAACAGCGGAAGATCGACTGGTTAAAACCCGGGGATTTGGTACACTAAACCTCATTATTAAAAACCGAGTGGTTTCTTAAAACCGAATTTATGATCATACCGAAGGTTATATTTCATTCGTTGACAAATATCTGTGTGAACGAAGCCCTTCCGAGGAGACACAGAGATAACGAATTCACCGAGAAACTGATCAAAAATGAAAACAACACCCTCTACGTTTACATGCAAAAATATATCAATTTAAATAAAAAGGTATATATATCACTAGAAATAATAGATGTATTAGGGGTACGGTACTTCTGGAACCTGCTGGTCCTCGACATTCTGGGCTGCCGCGGTAGGAGTTGGGAAGCAATAGTAGCGGTCATATTCAGACTTGGAACTGGATTCGTTCCAATCCATTTGTGCCCACCGAGTGCGATACGGTAGGCGACCACCTGTTCGACTATGGAGAAAACAATCGCTGCTTGGAATGGGTTTGGGAGATTCAGGTTGGCACACAGCGTCGAAGCAAACGTCTGGGTAGCGACAGCGTCGTTGGCAAGATCCCATTCAAACTGATCACGCAACTACAAGTCCAAAGTTCATCACAAAGTGGAAAAGATGAAAATAAGACACACACAGACACACGGAACAAGAGGGCTCCTTGACTTTGTTTTCAATCACGCACAGAGAAGCCGTCGATAATGAGATCCAAGTAGATTGGAAAGAGTCGACCACTGGAAGAGTTGGAGCTTAAATACGAGGTAAAGCATATCATTTGTCGTCGAATTGACTCTACAATCGCATCCTGTCAACATCAAATCACCGCGACGTTAGCAATGAATAGGGAAGATCGGATGAGTTCGCTACAACGTTGGGTCACGTGCTTTTAGTTTATCGCTCATTTTTCGTCCCGATCTATTTGGTCCGCAAGAATCTCCAATCAGGGTGCTGTCACCAGCACAAAGACGCAGAATAAATGTAACTAGCGTAAGCTTCCTCCGCCAGACAAAAGAAAAACAAGTTGCATGGCGCCAAACTTACTGATTGACTAGGAAAGTATCCTGGAATCGAATGCCATCCAAGTTGACGTCAAGGCAAATGAGGCAGAGAAGCTCCGATTTTCTGGCTGTATTTTGTAACGATCCAGCATCTGCTATGGAATGGCTGTTTTTTTCCTTCGGCATGTCGTTTTCATCGTGTCATTCAAGGTTTTCAACGGCATTACAGTAGCTCTCCGCTTTCGCTTCCTACTAGTTGTAACATTCGGTTCCATGCCCGTCGACAGTTTCTACATGAATCAATTCCATCAACATCGGTCAATCAAAGCCTACACTTCGACTCGTTACATAATGCAAACCAATCAACAAACCAAATTGGCCGGTGTGATATCTATACGAATGATCGACCTTCGCTCCACGCTGTTCCGTCCAAACTTCGCAGAATCCATACCACAAACCATATCGTCAGCATCTTCTCTTCTCTTCTCACAATGTCACAATGATGCTTCAAGTGTGCGGGTACACTGGATCGTCGCGAGCCACTAGCTACATGTTTCAAAGACTTGATCGTGGCGTTGTTGACTGTCTGATGCGCTAGTATCACGCGATATTTCATGGGCAATTTGTCGACAACCGTATCGTCAATCTATTGTTCATATTACAGCAGTTAGTGCTTGTATCATCGCCTTTTCAAATTACTAGTGAGGTGGCGGACGTACGTCGGACGTCGCTTTGATGCGCCGTGCATTGGGTGCCAAGTTATCTAGTCTACTAATACCGTTTGTGTAAATATGCAACTAACGTTATGTTGACTTCAAAGTAGACGTCCACTATTTGGCTGGTAGAGACCCTCTTTATTTTATAGGTGAGTTAATTAGTCAGCATCTTTTGAAAGTCGAGTAATGAAGCTCTCTGGTTGGTTGCTCAGTCTTCGATCAGAATCTTTTTCTTTTATCACATAGTCAGTCTAAAACTTTTATCCTATTAAAACCCTGTTTATATCGATCTTTGACGTGTTGTTATATCTCTGATTAAGTGGCCTAATGGGAACAAAAGGTAGCAACGGTCCAAGAAGCGGCTTAGAAAGACGCTTTCAGAAATAGCGGACAAAACTGGAGACGATTACGTAAGCATACGTATCGAGGGGGCCCTTTGTGATAACTGTGTGATCCACATAGAAGAACTTTCTTTGTGCGGATACCTTTATGTACACACGTGTATAATGCTCAGATAGCAGCGGACGGCATTGATCGGTGAGGATTTGCTTCCAGGCAATGGAATCTGCATCAAGCTGAGACGGCAAACGTAAGTATGCAACAGTCACCGGGATAAAAACTGCTGATCCGGAGGCTCCTCATAGATGATACCAAGATTTGAAAAGAGATTGATTGCTTCTTTAAGTCCCAAAGTGTAGAAGGTCATGGAGTGCTGATTGAAGGAGCAAGTGATAACATGGAAGGCCCGGGGGGAACGCAGGGGCACCCTCTCATCTTGTACTTCCTCCGGGGCAAAATAAACTCACGATCGGAATGTATAGGTGTCCAAAATAAACGCAGCAAATCTAAATTGATAGTATCGGATTATCATCTTATACTAATATTCACTATAGGGGTTCACAATCAGAAGAGAGCGAGCGACTATTGAAAAACGGCACATAAAAACATAGACATTATAAAAAATAACAAGAAACAATTCAATAGAGTACCATGGTCGGACCACAGCAGCTACATCATCTTCTTAGCTTATATGTCTATATGTTGTAATCGACTTGCCTCGTAGTATTGCTGAACGACAGCAAATGCATCCAAACTACTAAAAATAACATCCATCACGTTCAGGTGCTTCCATTATTGAAACTGGGATATTTACCGCCCGAACAACAGCATTAAGCTCGGATAACTCTGGACTGCGAAATGCTTGATCTGGCACTCTTGAGGAGTAGAAACTTCGTCCTATAATAGCAATGTTACTGATACACTTAATTGCATGCTTTCAGTACATCCTAATTGTCATTTTGGGCTTGGGCGGGAGTTTTCTTGTCGACCGCCGCTCGCTGTGTCCATTCATTCCGACATAGCGTCGGGCCTCGGATGAGATTCAATGAGAAAAATATATTAACAGAAAGCGGTGATCTAGCGCTTTCTTTTCATCCAATCCGTGTTCTCTAAAACGTAATTTTGAACCAATTACGGGTGATATTGTGTATGGGTTGCGTTTAGTTTGCCCCGGAGGAAGTACTAATGGCACTGCAAGAGATTACGATGAAGTCCAGGAAATCATGAACACTATGGACGCATATTGCCGGGCCAAGACTGCTGACGTACTTGAGTGGAGTTCATTTCAGTCCCGGGACGATTGGGTGACTGATAGAGTAGAAAATATTAAGCAAAACCGGGGCTTTTCGGGCGGCACAAGACATGTCTGGCTACAAGCGTGGCGGAACCTCCCAAAGCGGGAGAGACCGGTGTGTATTTTATTGCAGGAAACACGCATTGCAACGGCGACGAAGCTGTAACTTTGGGAAAGAATGTAGAGTTACAATCATAGCACTATCAGGCTGTCGTTCTAAAACGTAAGTAACTCACGAACTGGGGGGGTCGGTATCCTGGTATTTCCAGAAGCAGCAGTGCATGTGAGGCCATGAAAGCAGGACGTATGGTCGAAACGGTCGATGGGAGTGTCCTACCGGAATTGGAACATTTATGCTCCAGCGGATCTAGCCACTAATAGAGCCGTTATTTTCACAGGTTTACATAGCTGGAAGATTATAGAACAGGACAGTGTGGTACTAGCCGGAGACCTTAAATGCGTGGAACCCCCGCATTTAGACCGTAGAGGTAGACCGGCAACAGCTGCAAGATATCGAACGAAAAGTCCAGAATTGTCGAGACTCATCGAAGGCTGTAATTGAATTGATGCCGCTAATGCTCTGTTCTCCTCCTGGGAATTAAAGTTTTAGCAGATTGAGCCGGACTTCACGTTTTGGCGAGGTATGACGGCGAGCCGACTCGACCGTTTCTATATCACAGCAAGCAAATATGGAGCGATACAAGACGTCATTGTCTCCCCTCTAGCACTGCCGTCCGATCACGAACAAGTTGCAATTTATTTACTCCAGCCGATGGAACCCTATAAAGAATGTGTACGGCGAAGACAGGTCAACTACTCGATTAAACGTTGGGGGCAACATCAGCTACAGAAGGAAATACGGAAGTGCAGGAGTCTTTACGAATAGTGGCTACAGTTACGGCTGGAACCTGATATTCTCATATGAACAAGTGGATTAAGCAGTTCGAACAGTGCGAAAGAGAGATGCCCAACGACGAAGACGTAAAGCGCGGTAACTCCGACAAGGACTGTTCAGTACGTGTATCGATCGGCCGCAACTAGTACGGATCTAGCAGAATGAACTAATGCGACAAAAACAATGGAGACGAGGGCAAAAATTACGTCCGTCAATTGACGATGTGCGCTGGTTATTTTGAAGGCCTGCTATCTGGGAGAGGAATCAACGATTTTCGGACATCTTGGTGAAAACAAATGATTGGTGCATACAGCAAATGAGTATCCAGACAAGTTCGCGTTTGTATGGTAGAATATTCTCGGCTGTGGCCATCGGTCGGTGCAAAAGAAATGTTTGGACCAAGAGTTTGACAAATTTGTAAATTTCGAACACATTGTGAAAGTGACGAACAAGTAAAACGATCTGTTGATGGCTCCAATTATGGCAGGGGAAATAAAATGGGCCGTACAACGACTAGAAAGTCGAAAAGCAGGAAGGTCGGATGGGCTAAACAACGATTTCTTCAAAGATTTTGGTGATGACCTCTTGTTTGAGCTCCTTAATGTGTGCAATGCGATTATAGGGGCGGAAGGCCGCCTGACTTCTTCAAGGAAGCGGTGATTATTCCGTTGCGTAAGAAAGGTGACTCTACAAATGCAATGTACTACATACCCATTTCCCTTCTTCAAACTAGCTATAAGATCTTTGCTGAAGTCCTGGCGATACGATTACAAAGGATTTTGGAAAATATTATTGGAGCTTCCCAGCAGGGGTTTGTGCGTGTGAGACGTATGGATCGGGCACTTAGGGTTATGATGGACATTTTACAAGGGTCACAGACCTCGTCAACCTAGATTCCAGAAACTAGTCCAGGCATTCTATTACTTGATTTCGCGAAATCTTATGACACGATTGACAGAGACTATCTTCGGAAAAATTTGGATTCTCGATTCAATTCATAGCATGAAGGTACTACGGCACGTTTTCGTTAATGGTAACTTGTCGGATGCAATGGAAATACATTCTGGAATGAGACAGGGCTGCCCCCTTGCCTCGTTGCTGTTCATACTCGCAGACGAACCTCTCGGAGTAGATATCACAAAGAAATCAGAAATGCAAGGTATTCATATACAGGGGGCGGATGTTTCTTTCGAACAGACGTTCTCAGCGTTTGTGGATGATTCCACTATTTTCTTTCGCCATGGGTATCAAGCCATGACTGCATTGGAAGTGGTCAGGCAGTTTGATATATCAGGTTTGACAGTACATCCGGCGAAATGCAAATCTTTTTTCTTGAAGGGTAAACCGGTAGTCAAAGAGTGGTACCACATACCGGTTTTGTAGTATGGATGAATATGATCAATCCTCCGACCACACTTAAACAAACTACCGGTCATTTTAGCCAATAGGAATGTTTGAAAGGATTTGTTCGCCGAAACAACAAATCAAATCGACCCAAGCAATAAATTCCACCAATAAAATTGATTAGGGTTAGGTAAGTGTGGTATGCTCAGGCATCCGACATAACAGGTCGGAGGAATCCTGCAAATATATGTATCCCAATACATTCTCCAAATTAAACACATATCACTTGCATATTTGCTTTCTCTCCGACCGTAACAATGGGAATTGAAGAGCTTGCCCCTAGTAACACTAGAAAGGCTAAGCAGAATGCAGTCAAGGCGTTTATGAAATTTTTGCAAGATGAAGACGTAAATTTTGAGCATTTCAA
>MIQA02016446.1:0-33963 GCA_001887855.2 Sclerospora graminicola
TAAAACGTAGTTCAAAAGTGTACCACACACCGGTTTAGTATGATAATATGATCAATTTTCCGACCACACTTAAACAAACTATCAGTCATTTTAGCCAATAGGAATGTTTGAACGGATTTGTTCGCCGAAACAACAAATCAAATCGACCCAAGCAATAAATTCCACCAATAATATTGATTAGGGTTAGGTAAGTGTGGTATGATCAGGCATCCGACATAACAGGTCGGAGGAATCCTGCAAATATATGTATCCCAATACATTCTCCAAATTAAACACATATCACTTGCATATTTGCTTTATCTCCGACCGTAACAATGGGAATTGAAGAGCTTGCCTCTAGTAACACTAGAAAGGCTAAGCAGAATGCAGTCAAGGCGTTTATGAAATTTTTGCAAGATGAAGACGTAAATTTTGAGCATTTCAAAGGCTGCATGCTACGTGATTCCACTCCACAGGCTGTGATAGCGGTGCTGGATAAATTTGGTATGCATCTTGCGTTTTGAAAGGGGCGTAGAAGCCAGCCTCTGTCTCGCAACTCTGTCATGCAGTACTTTCGCCAAGCAAATGTCTGGTTGCTGGACCAGTTTCCTCAGCATCGACCTGCGGTTGAGAGCCGTCTTCTGAAGATGGGGAGCACGCTTGAGCGATACTGCATGAAGCGTGTGTCAGGAGGGTTTATCAACAAAGCGGTTGCGTGCACTAAAGGAGATCTACGTCAAATGGTTACGTATTTATATTCAAACGCGGCATCGCCAGCAGACTATCAGGATGCAGCTTTGCTATGCCTATTATGGTTCCTATTTGGCCGCGCTTCTGACCTTACTCTCCTGCGCAAACCAAACCTCTCCATCAGCGCCGGTGACATCTTCTTCATCCGATTTGTCCGAATGAAGACCGCTGAAGAACACGGCCTTTCGCTCTTCCCGGACGCAGATCTTGCTACTTGCCCGCTACTTGCAATTGCCCTTGCCTTAGCGACACAAGTCTCGCCTAGCGCTGCACTGCTAAACCAACTTCCAGAACAACAACCTGCAGTAAATGTCACAGTCCCAACTATGATACCGCTGATCGACTTGCTTGATCATCCCCCGAGCTGTGTGCTTGCTGGCGGCACTGCAGGAACAGAGTCAGCATTATCCCCGCAAGATAACGTACCAGGGATTCACAGCTATGTGAACAGGCTGCTCGATCACCTTTGCAAGCCATCCGGCATTGATGAGCACTTGACATCACACTCGTTTCGTCGTGGAGGCGCGCAGCACGCCAACAGCTCGGCGTCTCTCAGTACGCAGTGGATCTTCGATCGTGGAGCCTGGAACATGACTACAACGAACAAAGCGTTTGCATACGTTTTTCATACCCCAAGTGAAGATCGTAAGGTTGCAAAGGTGTTGAGTGGATACAAACCTGATGACGATGTGGTTCTTGACTCGCTGGATTCATTTGACGCGCAGACTCAGATCAAAATACGCGAAGCAATGGGTCAGCTCTTTAACTCCTGCAAAAAGCTTGAGTCAAAAAAATACAACGTCAATTTACGTGTCCTCGAAGTGCTCATGGCTTACCTGATCCGCCACTATCCGACACTGAAGCTGCTCAATGTCGAAAGCCCAGCTATCAAACGCCTAGAAGATTGTGTCGTCGCCACTGGTACTTCGCTTGCAGAGTTACTTGCATGGTCTGCACATATCGGTCAGGGTCAAGCTGTACATAGGTCGCAGCAAAGTGAGAACATCGGATCGGACAAGAAAATGGAAGAACACCCAGTAATTCGCCAACAAGCCGCCTTGATTGACCAGCTAGTTCAGATGAACAAGCGCCTTGATCAATGACTAAATGCGATGGAAGCTTCACTCGACCCTAAAAGGCAAATTACTGCGCCAAACCAAGAGCGTGATGAACCTGTCAGTGAACCTCCAAGAAAACGAAGACGCACAGCTGCTGTCACTTACCTTCGCGAAGGCTGGTACACTTGGTACACACAAGAGCCACGCCTATGGAGCAAGTTTGACGCCCAAGACAAAAAGAAGAAATCGGACTCGAAGCTGCTTGTCGCTTTCATGAAGCTCTTCCTTGACAACGGATTCACTCTGGACGAGAAGTCAAACCGATATCGCGACGACGTTCTTGAAGTAGGCGCTCAGGCTGAGAATAGCGTGCTCTCTTTTCTTCGTGTGCGCGGCATCACATCGCGCGGCAGCAATGCTGTTCTCAAGCGACTGCGCGACCTGCACAAACAAGGTCATCTCAACAACAACATACGACATTATCGTCAGCTCATTGCGAGAGGAGCTATCGCCGATCCTGCTCCTGATTACACCCAGAACATCCTCGAGGTTGAGACATCAACCGTGTTGCCGACATCTCCTTAACTGCCGCATGGATATCGAGGACGAATCTGTGCATGGTAACGAACGAATGCCACAACAAACAGTAATACCTTAGGTGGTTCTTGTTAGAGAGTTCAATAAATAACATGTTCTGATTTTCATAACATTGCTAGCTGCAGATATCGAACACTAAGTTTAACTCCTTGCGGACAACAAAGTTAACTTCGACACCATGCACGCAACGTTTAACGTAAGCCTGCGCATCACATACCCTCACACATGCGCTTCCTCACATACAAATGCAACAACACTCACATTTTCGTCGCGCGAAGACCCACGGCTGGAGTCGAACCAGCCGCCTCCGGACTGATGGTCCGGGCTCAACCGCTGAGCTTCGTGGGCATAATGGGAGATCGAGATTGGAAGAATATTATTGGGACTTGAGCAGTAGCACCAACGAAATGAAGAATGAATAGTAGTACAGCAGATCAAAACAAATAAAGAACCAACGATTTTGTAGGCCCCTACAAAAACTTAGTCTAAATGTTTTATATTGTTTCTGAGCCACACGTTCTTTTTGTCGTACCCTTCTGTAATTACGCATGATTATTACGGATTGCTCATTTTAGTGGACCCCTACTCTGCAACTAGCCCTCACTTTTGAATTTACCATGTGAACTGCCCTCGTGGCATCTGTACATTTTTTCCTATGAATCAGTTTTTGGCCTTTTTCTCGATAACCAGGCCGTTTCAGGGTCTGAAACTTTGCCAACAAAGTAGCATTTTTCTGGGTAGCAATCAATTGATTGTCATTTAGGACCTAACCGCCCCAAACCCTATTCTCCTACAGTACGATATTATTCAGTCACTAATTACTAGTCACTAATTACTGGTACCACCAATTTGGTACAGGTCCGGTAGGTGTGGTAGGTCGGAGGTTTTATGATATGGATAGGTAAATAGATACCTCGGATATCAAATCGGGTTCGAAAACAGGGAGAGGGTAAACTGGGAGGACCGACTACGAGCAGTTCAACGAAGGCTTCTCACGGTGGGTCAATGTGGGACGTCGGTGGCGGAAAGGGTCACGCTCTTCAATGTCATTGCCATTCCCGCGAGCTTATTCACAGCGAAAGTATTTGCGCCGCCCGAGGACGTCCTCAAGCGCTTGATTCACTCGCAGAAACGCTTTATTTGGTGGCATCAAACAACAGATGAGGCGAGTCGCCATAAGATGTCACCGGCATTATTATACACCCCTAAGTCGGCAGGGGGTTTGGAGCTGATCTCAATTCCGGTAGCCATCCATTCCATATTAGTCAAGGAGGCAACTTGCTGGCTCCTCGAACCGTTAGACTGCTATTTACAAGCGTGGAGAGACTGGAGCGGTTTATTTGGTGCAGAAACGTCAAACTATTGGCTAGCTCCAAGTGGTAATCGTAGGGCGACGAGGAAACGACGAGCAAGGACTACAAATCAGAAGATTAAGTATCAGCTCATGCTAACACTAAGACCGACTTCAGAGAACAAATGAGCGTCGTCAGGTACGTTCAGCACCACCTGCCATTGATCCTTAATGCTTGTGAGCCACAGATTAAATTTCCAAGCCAAGCAGTCAGCAGCGGAGAGGAAGTGAAGATAGATATTGATGTGGACTCCTACCAAATGCATACGCTAATGCCCCGGCACATTTTGGTATTCTGGGGCACCTACACGTGGATGGACAATCCGTGGATTAGAGAAGTGATGGGGTACGAGTTATCAAGGACGAAATACGATCGCATCCCTATGCTTTGCTTAGTGGACCTACAGATCACGAGAACAGGTCGGACTATGTTCAACTGGACGGTGAAGGGGCACGGACAAAAGGGCCACACCAGAGCAGAAGGTTTTCGGTGCTACTAGCAATTGCTCTTCATTAGTGGGCCTGCCGTTTACGAGAACAGGTCGGACTACGTTCAACTGGACGGTGAAGGGGCACGGACAAAAGGGCCACACCAGGGCAGAAGGTTTTCGGTGGCTACTAGCAATTGTTCTTCAAGTGTTCAAATCGAGGAATGGATAGGGGTATCTCTACCAATTACCTTGTTTCATCTACCGATGTCACATGGACGCTGTTACAGCCCGGCCAAATGCAAGGGATTCTTCCTGTTACGAGACAATGACAAATATTCAAGCAGCAGCAACATGGACTCTATTGGATCCCAGACCATAGTCAGACCTTGGAGATTTCATCGAGCCAACCGAATGAACAATGTCTCGATACGCGATAAGTTTTAGCTGCACATCCTGAACTCCATGGAGCTCCGTGGAAAGTGGATGAACATCATAAAATGAAATCAGTCACTTACTGGTTAAGACGCTCGTTTAGGACTGTCTATTAGGTCGAATAGTGGAGAAATGGACAACCAAGTGTGCACAAGATTATTGTCGTTTTCTTTTTCTGGAACAATCGCCCTAGAATTATGGAGTCATCAACATCTTTTCAGATCATCTCAAGCAGAAGTTAGTTCTCCCGGTTTGCCACTGAGACAGTACAGGTCGTATCTATTAGTTGTAAAATACAGTCTATTTAGTCTTAACCATTACGAACCTCCGAAGAACAATCTGCAAGCCCCGTTCTGATCTAGCTGAGTAGTCCGTTACCGGAAAACTGTCATTTACATGCTGATCATCCTGGCACTTTCGTACTTGTCGTTGAGAACATTCCATGCATAGTTTAAGCTGAATCCCTTTGATGCGCGTGTCGCTTTGTTCGCCTCGTGGCTTGGATCGGTTCGATCGCTTTCTTCCATATTATTTATCTTTGCTCCTGACCTGACCTCATGATAAGTTTGTGTACTCTGTCGTTTCGCATCTGCCAAAGTGCCGTCATCCCCACTTAACATTCTCTCCCCCTTATTCGCCGGAAACTGTCCGCACATTCTGCTGTCTGATCGCCGCATCTCTGGGATAATCTCCTCAATAACAAATTTGAAATTGGCGGTGATTACATGACGTACAACAGCGTGGATATTTTCCAACTTCTCGCGGCGGAATCCTCAAACCAAACCAATGACTTAATAATCGAACCCACAAATCTTAGGCTCGTCGGGACCCCTACATGATACGTGAAACCCCTTTCCCCAAAGATGTGCATTCCGGGTCGATGGCACATCTTCGCGCCGAGATCTATCCATCATAGATAAAATTTAGTTGCATCGTCGCCGCCTCCACGTTTGTTAGTCGGTCAATGTGATGTAAGCCATAAATGACGGAAAAATTGATCCTAAAATTTTTAAAAGGAACTTCTGCTGGAAAATCCAGTCACTGCAAACTTATAATCTACTCGTAACCTGTTAGTGTTAGAGTAAAATATAATCCGTAAAATTAAACCTAGACAGTATGCATGTTAATGCCGTGTGCCTTAGTCTCTTTGGTTTGCGTGCGTGTGTCGACCCGGTCTGTTTGTACCGGCCGACAGGAAGTGCTTAAGCGCGAAGCGTCCTACTTGTTGTCTCAATGTAGAAACTGAAAGTATATTATTTATGGAAAGTTATGCGGTAGTACTTAATGATACCTAACCTGAAAATGACAATATGCAAAAATCACGGTAATTTCATCAACCAGAACTATGTCAAAACTCTCATTTCACTCAAACGTCGCCAAAATTCCAACACCCCCTCCGAGATTACCGGGACTTCTTGTGCAGAACCAAAGTAATTCAAAGTATTCAATACCCGTTCCATTTTAGGCCATCGTAGTTGTAACCGTAATGCACCAATCAATTCAAACCCATTTTTCCCGTAATTCCATAATTCGTGACGCGGCCGATGTCTTCGTCAACGGGTCTGCAACCATATCACCGGTAGCTACATACTCCGGTTTCACCACACCCTTTTTCGTGAAGTCCTTTAGGAATTTTGACTTGACGTCCACATGCTTTGCCACCGCTGACTCGCCTCGTTTTGCAGCTGCTTTATCGCGGATTGGTTGTTAATCTTAAAAATTATCGGGACCTTTGACTTGACTCCAATATCCGTGAACAGTTCACAGGGCTTCTTTTCCTCCTGCTGCAGCAGCAACAAACCCTGCTTCTGCAGTCGATAGAGCCACAGTGCCCTGTTTTTTGCAGTGCCACCCTGCAATTATTCCATTCACAAATAGAACATTCTCACTGACAGATTTTCTATCCTCTCTGTCCGCGGCGAAAAATGTGTCACTGTAACTGACAATTCGTAAAGGCAGACGGTTTCCATTATCCATCATCATATGTAATTTCAACTTCTGTGTTCCCTTTAGGTACCTCGCCACACGCTTTGCCAACTTATAATCTCGTAAAGTCGGGGCATGCGTGTGACGAGTTGCCCGGTGAACTGCGGATGAGATGTCTGGTCGAGAGCAGCGCGAAATCCACAAAAGGCTCCCAACTAACGATTGAAGATTCTTTGTACTTGCCAACTTTCCATTCACTTTTGTCGAAAGTAATTCGTTAACTCCATCTTCTTCTAGTGTATCGACCACCGGAGTTTTCACAGTATTGGCTTCCTTTAAACCGTGCTTTTTCAACATTTCGACAATCGTAAGCTCTTGGTCGATGGTATATCCGACCTCGGGTCCTCCTTCGACCCTCATGCCCTAAAATTTCTCCACGTATCCTAAGTCCTTTAGCTCGAGAATTTTTATCTTTTCAAAAAATTCATCCACAAGCGATATATCAGACCCAGTAACCAGGAGGTCGTCTACATAGACCCCCACAATGATAGCTCCACGTGCTTGAGCCTTTACAAAAATGTACTTGTCCGTGAGACATTGCAGAAAACCCATCTCCACCAAAGTGTTTTGCAGAAACTCATACCAGAGTCTGCCCGCTTGCTTCAATCCGTACAGATTTTTCACGGGCCGCAATGCAACTTCAAGATCAGATTCCGCACCAATCTTCGTAAATTTGCTTCACTGATCTTCATTCCTTGCGGTATCTCCATAATTATGTCGTAATCTTTCCGTATTAGATTTAGGGTAAGCACTTGGTACATCCTCGTGCCGTGCAGGCGCTCCCCAAATCAGCGACGTAATCAGGATAACCTTAATGTTGCTTTGATCCATCACGGTCGAAAAATTAACAAAATAATTTTCAACGTATACTTGTCTGTCTCCACGCGCCACTAAACGTCCCTTGAAGCGCTCGACAGTTCCATCGTTCTTTAATTTCGCTTTTTACACCCAATTCGTTGGTAGTGGGTGTATGTATTCTTTCTTTCGAAGACTTCCCAGACTCCGAGGTCTTGGAGAGCTTGCAACTCGGCCCACTCGGCCACTACCCATTTTGCTGAGTCCCTCCCCTTGTGCGCTTCAAGAAGATTCTTCGAATCCAGTTGCGGGTCGAGTTTTTCACGCGTAGATTCACACTTATACAAAACTGCAAACGCCACCTTTAAGCTTCCATCTTCTTGAGTATCATCAGTGTTTTCTTTTTCACCCTTTATGCTTCTCTTTCCACTTTCGAAGTCAATCCATTTTGGTGTCTTCTTTGCTTTCCTTCAGGAATTACCTCGTTGACTTCGATACGCTTTCAGAAGCGTCCTCTTTCTTCTTTTCAGTCACCCTAACTTGTGCCACCTTCGAGACTGATTCGTCTCCATTAGATGCTGCGTTTTCTTGATCTTTCGCCTCCAAACTACCGTCCCCTTCGCCGTCTAGCATCTCCTTTATCTGTCGGCTTGCTTCATCACTTAATGCCTCGATGTTTCTCACATGTCTAGTAGTAACCACTCGTCGTAACCACTCGATCACCCAGTAAGGGCACTTTATATCCCTTGGTTTCATCGTTTTTTCCAAGGGTAAGTGTCTTTTCTGCGTGTTTGACTAGGGACTTCTTCTTCAAGTCCCTCCAAACAATGCAAGGAGAACCAAATACCACGATATCCAAAACACTTGTAGGTTTGCTTGCCAGCACCTCTATCGGCAAAGCTCTTCTTTGGTTCGCGCTGGACGGGTTTCGATTCAGGGTGTACGTTGCGTACTCCGCTGCCTCGGACCAATAGGCCAACAGGACACATGAACCAAAAAGCATACACCGGACCATATCAAAAATGGCCCAGTTCATTCTCTTCGCCTTTCCATTCAAGGCCGGGTTTCCAGGTTCCGTGATCTGGCGCCGTACCCCGGTCCTCTTGCAAAACGGTTTCACACTTCGGGTTCTCAGTACCCCCATCCATCCTTAGAACCACGCTAGAAAATATTCGAACATTTTTGCTGCCCAATCTTTCGTTTGGGCAGCAAAAACCCGCACATAATTTGAGCAATGGTCAACAAAGACCACGAGCTAGCGGTTCCCACGTCTGTCCCGAGTCCTTTTTGGATTGATTCGGCCTGCTTGGCTTGCCCTCCGAGCAAGTCAAACAGGTGAGCTGACGCCGATCAATAATGTGTATTCCAGACGTCAGATTTCTGGCGATTCGTTCCATCGTGGCATACGCCAGATGTCGCAAACGGATGTGAAAGTCGCAAAGAGTGCCTTCTTGTTGATCCGAACCAGGCTCGTTCGCAACAACACCAATCACCATATCATCGAGATTCTTCAGGTTTTCAAATTTATTTTCTGTAGTCAAAACAGCTGTAAATACTGCACCCACCACTTTAACTTCGAAAAGCACTTCATCTCGATATGTCATTTCCATCTTTGTTCCGCTATCTTTCAAGATGCAGCCTTCCCAAACATTTTGGCAACTCTGGTGCGTTATACACCTCTGTAAACACGATTTTATGTCGGCTTGCAGCCGTACTCGAAAGCGTCACATTCCCGACCTTCGTTACACGCAAGCTGCCACCATCTGGTAGCATAACCTTGTCATTCTTCTGGTGTGGTGAAGTGACTTGGAAATTAACGGGTTAGCCGGAGATTGGTCGTCTGGATCAGGCGGGTCGGATGACCTCAGATGGTGGATGACCGAAGGACGGATTGTTTGGAAGGTGTATGTGCGAAGGGTCCCGAAGAAGGCTGAGCTTTGAGGAGGACGGATGAGGCGACAGCGGTGGACGCGGAGCTGCTAAGGAAGGGTTAACGACAGCGGTCAAGTTAGCTTATATGGATGGCTATCCGGGTCGAACCGGATATTTGACGTGCGGTACACGAAGGATTATCCAGGCAAGCCGGCTGGGTTGGTGTACAGTGCCCTACAAATAAAACTCGTGATTTTCATTCCCCCACTCACCAACAAAAAAAATTCCCCAAACTTTGAACAACTGCCATGGCCACACCAGGCAACGCCACGCCGCAAAAACGCTCAGGGAAGCAGCTGAGTGAGGCGCAACAAGCCGGTTTTATTGCCTTAGCAAGGAGTGGGGTGAAAGGTGTTCAGATCAGCAATCAGCTGCAGGTACCCGTGTCCACGGTCTACTCTGTTATTTTACGTAAAAAACTTTAAAAGGACCCTACGACACCGAAGCGACGCGGAAGGTCCAAGTCTCTTCAGGAACGCGACGTTCGGTCATTCGGTCACTTGTGCGTTCCGTGAAAAAAAATCGACGACCATCGCTTGTGGACATCACGAACGAAACGCCGACCAAAGTTCACTACAACACTGTCCTCACCACGCTGCACGCTGAGGGGCTCCGCAGCCGTGTTGCCGTCAAGAAGCCCTTTTTGACGCTCAAGCACAAAGAGAAGAGGCTGGAAATTGCCAAGGCGTATAGAAACTGGACAGTTGATCAGTGGAAAAAGGTTTTATGGACGGATGAATCAACCTTCGAAATTGGGCTGAATTCACGTACAGTCCATGTCTGGCGAACAGCAGCCGAAAAGTACTCGCCAGCCTGCTTGACGCCATCCTTCAAGTCCGGGAGGACATCAGTGATGGCCTGGGGAGCCTTCGCCAATGACCAGAAGTCCCAGTTGGTCATCATGCCGCCGGGAAGACGCACCGCGGCCGATTATGTTGAGATTGTTTATGACAAGGTTTTGCTCAACATTCTCGGCAAGGTTTCCGGCGGTATTTTGATGGAGGATGGAGTGCCAGTCCACCGCTCTAAAGCACCAAAAGAGTGGCGGGAATTGAGGCTGATCGAAAAGCTGATGTGGCCCGCAAACTCACCTGATCTCAACCCCATTGAGAACGTTTGGAAGCTGATGAAAGATGCTGTGCAGCGCCGCCGAAACATCCCAAAGAATGTTGAGCAGATGAAGTCAGCTCTACTTTAAAAATGGGAAGGGATTGACGCAAAAAAATTGGAGGCGTAGTTGCCCAAATGCCAGAACGCATGGCCGCAGTCATCAAAGCAAAGGGCGGCCACACTCGTTGGTAGATACTCTATTTATCCACCAGTTGACAGGCGAGAAGAACAAAATTTTACTGAGCATACTTGAAATGTCAATAGCTTATACGTTATTTGGACTCTAGATGTTTACTTGGTAGTTGCTGTGCAATGGGCGTTAAAAGTGAAAAAAATGGGTCGGAAATGTTGGTAAAATCTCGAAATCACGAGTTTTATTTGTAGGGCACTGTACAGTGCACCAAAGAGCATCCGGCCGATCCGGCTGGGTTTTGGTGTACGTCACACAAAAGAGATCCGGGTGAAGCTAACTGGGCTATTTCAGGTAAGACACATAACTATCCAGCCGGTTCTTGGGGGTAGGTTACACATTCTTGGGGGTAGGTTACGAATACATAGAGTGTCAGACAATGATTTTTCGTGGAAGGCGCGATTTGAAGCGGAGAAGGGACATACCAGGGCGAAAGTCGGAAGATGGCTATTAACGATCATCCTATGGTAACCGCGGGTAGAAGTAGGCCAATATTTGGGGAAGCCAGGACCTTTACGATTACTATGGACACCTAAACAATGGCTAAACATGCACTGAGCGGTTTAAGATATGCGGAAGGTAACAGGCGTGGATGTACGGACGGGAAACCAGTGCGAATTACAACAACGGCAAGATGGATTGTATTGGGACTGCATCAAGATGTCTACGCAGGAGCAGCAGACCGGTAATGCTAACGAGACCGAGAGGCCGCACGGTTTAGTTTTTGATGCGCATCCTGACATTCACGGTATCGCATGGGAAGTGAATGCAGATGTGCGTCCTTCATCCATCAAGCACTGGCTAAGACGGACTTTTCGAGGACTGTAGTACCGTATAGTATCGAAGGCATTACGCAAAATGGAAACAAGATGGCAGCGAAAACAAGAGAGTGATACGTGGAATGGATTTGTGCAGGAACAGATGACGAAGGACATTTGGGTTTGACTGATTACCAATGTTGGTGCTTGTATCGAATGGCTACGTTCCAACTCAATTGCTTTTACGATGGATATTCATCACAAGGCGGGTACACAATGGACGATCATTGTACAGCACCCGGGAAAGGGGTCACACATATTGTGTGGGGGTGTACGCGTGCGCAGAAATTCTGGACACGCATGTTAAGCTTATGGAACGGTTGGTGGGCGAATCAGGAGGATTTAGACCCATTCAAATGGAATTTTGTCACACGGCAAGCGCCACCAATTTCGCCGGTAATTATGAAGAGGTTATTTCAACTATGTGGGCACCAAGCCAAAGCGTGCAGTAAAGAGATGTCACGATTATGGTGGGCGTTTTGTTTGATTGGTTCGACATGGTTATGACAGATTCGAAACGAGCACGTTTTCAAAGGAATACGAAGGAATGCGCTTGAGCATTTTGGTTTCCTATGGAAAAAGACTTTAGCGCAAGTTCAAGCAGTGATCGAGTATGAAAAGTTGCGTCCGGATTCGAGGTTACGAGGAATACGACTACAGAGTTGTCTCGAGAGCATCCATGGTGTGATGCAAGACCGCCCAACTGATCGTCAAAAATTTTTACCTTCGCTACGACGGGACGATTATTGATCAAAGGAAGGTTTACATCGAGCGTTACGGAATTTTAGTGTAGCTAATAGTTAAAATTTACTAAATAGACTACGTTTTACAACAACAGCACATTCTTGGGGGTAGGTTACACAAAAGGGAGTATTGGACAAAGGGGAAAAATCAGTATACCTTTCGCTTTCTTAGACACAAGTCGCTTTCATTGGTTCACAGCAGAGGGCTAACAAGGTCCCCTCTTGCAGCTATTGGTTTGCCTGGGAAAGGTTAAAGTAACCCACCGGAAGTCCCCTGACCGGGAGTCGCTGCGTCGTGTATACTCACCTCAAGTCGCCCGTGTTTTGAACACGGTTATATCTCATATTGGAAAGTGTGGTAACGTTTTGGCCTTCTGTGGAAGATTGTGGAGTTTCATTTGGATTCCCTATTACATACACGTTTGGATTTACCCCTTTATTGCCATTGGTTTAGCTGGCCGATCGACTATTCTCGGCCCAGCTCTCGCAGTACACAAACTTCAAGTAAATTGCCAATCGAGCTCCCCGGTGAAGATTCCCGCCCAGGAGCTACCTCTAGTCCTAACCCTTGTCTCCTTATTCGACGGACTTTTACCTTTTCGCCCTAGGGTATATCAAGAGAGCGCAACCGCCAGCGCTGACGGGTACACAAGGTGAGCTTTTCGAACATGGATCATCCAAGTCGTCACGACCAAGGTGATAGGAGTGACCGATCCAGCCGGCCGGATGCCGGATCGGATCAAGACTCGGATGGACGGAATACCCCCCTCGAGAGTCAGTCATCTGGGCCCCCCGTGGGTGTTCGCATCTCAGATGGAATTTCTGAGAGTGACTACACCACACTGGCAATCTTTGCCTCTTCTAGCAAACTTTCATCGGACACCAGGTGGCGACTAGCACCACTGTCCACAATCCATAAGTCCTCATCGAACAGTCATTCCATCTTAGATTCATGTTCGTAATTTTCAAACGTTTCAATCGTGGATAAAACAAAACGTTTTTTTGCCATTAAGGGCATCAAAACGTTTCTCGAAGCGTCTTTGGTTTCCTTTTTTATTCCCTACCCGGCAATTCCTCTGTATATGTCCTTCCTTACCGCAATTGTAGCATACCCTGTTCTTGTAATGCTCATCCACGGAATTAACACAGTATCGGGGTATCTTCTTCACTTTTCTTGATCGTCGTCAAGTTCTTGGGCCCACGTAATTAATTCCTGCGGGTGTTGCATGTAATCTGCACGCTGATGAGTGTACCGGATCATCAACCCCATCTTCATATCCGGAGCAGCGTATTTCACAATATTATCGACGATAAGACTTTCGTGCGAACCGCTTTTCTCGCTAATGTCACCAAGTACAAAGAATGCTGTGTCCAATTTCTTCTTGGATATTTTTCAGCAGCGAATAGATTGGCGGCTTGCTGGTGAGAAATATTCACTTTAAATGCATGACACATTTGGTCGAGAACGAAATACAATTCCTGTGAAATCGTCCACCATGTCATGATGTTTGTGAACATAACTCGCTCCAACACCTTCCAAATGTTCACTTAGCTTGTTTACTTTCAAGCGCTCCGTCCATACGAAACCGGACGACAATTGCGCTACTGGATTCGATAAACAGGTAAGCCCCCTGCTTAAAACCTGCACCCAAACCTGGGTAAATTTCCGCCCCTGAAAAGTTTTGTATCGTTAACTTCGGGATCTTCATCGATCCACGCATTCGCACTTTATTTTCATGTTGATAATTCCAGCCCCTTCCTGGGCTGGTGCTGCACGAGCATTTCCTTGTGAAGGCACCCATCCACCTCCCCGTTCAATTCCATTGTCTGCTCCTAGATCTTCCATCGTCATTTTTCCGTCGAACGGGCCATAATTCTTTACGTCTCCCTTGAAGCGCTGCATTGTCGGACCCTTTGTTCGACTTTGGCGACCCAGCAGAGATTGCATCGTGCATTCGCTCTTCTTCCAGAATGTCAATTTTTTCCCCCATGCGCTTCATATACGCGAGGACAGTCTTAAAGTCCACCTTTTTTCCCTCCATTTTCGTGATATAAATGAAACAAAACGAGAAAGCGTGAAATCAATCCAAACAAACCGTATCACCCTTCGGTACAGGGGACTTCCACTGACAAATCGTAATTAAACGAAAACTTAGAGAACTTTCGGAAAAACTTAAAAAAATTTTTAGAAACTTTGGTCTTGAGCCCCTAACCTTGGGCTCATAACCTGTTGGAAAATTCCAGTCACTTATAATCCACTCGTAACCTGTTAGTGTTAGAGTAAAATATAAACCGTAAAATTAAACCTAGGCAGTATGCGTGTTAATGCCGTGTGCCTTAGTCTCTTTGGTTTGCGTGCGTGTGTCGACCCGGTCTGTTAGTACCGGCCGACAGGAAGTGCTCAAGCGCGAAGCGTCCTACTTGTTGTCTCAATGTAAAAACTGAAAGTATATTATTTATGGAAAATTATGTAAAGTAAATACCTGATGTTACCTAACCTGAAAATCACAATATGCAAAAATCACGGTAATTTCATCAACCACAATTTTGACAAAACTCTCATTTCACTCAAACGTCGCCAAAATTCCAACAACTTCTGTTGACTTAACGAGCAATAAAGCGAATATGCATTGGATGCACTTGTTTATGAATAGCAAAGACATCAAGATAAGCTCGCTGATATGACTTTTGGAGGAATTTGAGTTTTTAAGGGTGCAGATAAGTTATTTATGGTCCTTAAGTTATTGACTAGGGATAATTTATTCCGGGAGAGCACAACCAAGTCCGCCAATCAGCATGGACTAGAGAGAGACAGGTTAGCAAAAGAAGATTAAATTGACGGAAGATCTGGAAAGTGAAGCTGTTAATTTCGTCACAGAAATTGATCGAGGGAACTACGTGAAGCTTTGACGAAACAATATGAGCACTGGAAACTGAACGAAGTGTGGAGCAGCTAAGAGATGTTAAACCACATCTCGCTAAGTGGGCTTCAAGACGAAAACAAATGCGTTCGAGCGGTATTGGTGGCGTGTGGCAATAAGCAGAAGTTTGGCGTGAGCTATGAACTTACTTTTGCAACAGCCATGGATATAAATTATTCTAATAGGCAAGGAAATGGAGTGTGAACGCGCTACATGAAGATATTCTGAACGCACTTAAGGAGGATCATGACATTTTCCTGGAGGAATGGTTATTTGATGCAATAATCGATAAGTAATGGAAAAGTTTGATGTGAAAAGTATGGAAAGCTTGGTGTTAAAATTAAGGAAGACGTTTAATGGTTTGAAACAAGCTGGGCGTCTATGGAGCCGTTGCTGGATCTGGATTTCGTACGAAGCTGCTCAGAAATGTGTCTATACTACAAACGAATCAATGCGGGGACGATCGTGGTTGGCGTGTACGTTGGTGACTTGTTGGCGAGTAGCAGCGAAGAAAAGTTCTTCTTATGGCATAAAGTGTTTACGTATAAAAACTCGGCGAAGTATCAAAGTTTCTAGGTATGCGGATAACTTGTGCTGAAAGTGATTGATATTTCTTAGACAACAAGTGGTGACTAGGGCATTAGGTGTACGTAAGATTACGTTTGGATTAACGTGTGGACAGATATCGTAAGGCAGTTACGTAGTATGTATTTCGTTAAGATTAAAATGAATCCAAGCTTTTCTGTTGCTCTTCTCTTTGCGTTTGAATCCATATTCATACCTTTTTGTTACTGTACTGTACCGTGTTTATGAATAAAAAATTGAATAGGTTAACATCAAGGATGCTTATTCGATGACAGACACTTATAAATTAACAATCTATTGGTCAACTACTAAGCAAGCTAACCTCAAATGAGACAAGCGTCTCAATCACAGAGCGAAAATACGGGAGAGATGAGAGTCGACTCGAAACGAAGTACCATGAACAAAACCTCCATGAGCCAATACTTGACGCCACCCTTTGGGATATTAGCATAATTTCCTCCGTATTGTACAACACAGCCGACGTCTGGATGATTCAAATCGCTTGGCATGAAACGCAACACAGTTAGTGATTGAGTCCATACATCCGTGGCACACACACGCTCTTTCACGTCCGCCACGTCCAAAGTTCGCACAAAGTAGACAAAGTCGAGATCTCTCCTCACTCGACTCATAACTTCAATGCCTCTCGACACTCGTCCAGTTTGCGGGTAAGAGATGACTCGATAAATAATGATCGCATCATCGCATACTTTTTGCAGCATGTGTTTCTACAAAACAATAGAAACTATAGTAAGACGCTGTATCTACCACAACAGTTTTTTTTACCCTTTCGCAACTTACTCGTATAAACAGCGAAGGACTGAAAAAGCTCGCATAGCAATCAGTAGTCAGTTTCTGCCATGTTGTGTTCCATAGCTTTTCAGCACACACATTTGGAAAAGCTTTGTGCAGTGAAAATTTGACGCTCGTGTCCTCTACATGCCGTCTATCTGACCATCCCATGACATTCAAGCCCGACCCTTCCATAGCCTCCTTTGTCAAAATGTTATCGACACTATGTAATGTCTGACACATAATCTCTTGCCACTGCTGAACTGAAACAGGTGTAAATTGATGTTCCACCGCCTTCGCTTCTTTCTGAAAAAGCTGTTCAAGTACATCAAATGTCAAGACCGGGATGATTGCCTGGGTCTCTTTTTCTTGCTGTAGCATCTTGTTCTCTGTCTCTAGCGCTTTTCGCTCGCTCGAAAGTTTGAGCACAGCCATCTGCTTCTCCAGCGCCACTATAGACTTCTTTACACTCGCGAGCATCTCTTTCTTGCGCAGCATGAAGCGGCGTTGCACTTCTCGATGTTTCATGCGCTTTTCTTCTACGGACACGCGTTTCCTCCCTGCATGAAACTTTTTCTTAATCGAAGGCGGCTCTGATTTAACAGACGTGGACGAGTCAGACAAGTCCGCAATGGAAGAAGACGAAGGGGATGGCAGCAATAAGGTTTCAAAGATCTGTTGGTCTGTGTCGCTCCAATTCTCGGGTAGACAGTAGAATTGCGACTCATGGAGGTCCAACTTGAAAAACATCTGCGGCTGCTGTGGAAATGGAGACGCCATTGCGAAGGGATCAAGTAAGTCGGCTGTATTTCGAAAGTTACAATTAGGGCATGTGGGAACTGAAAATACCATGAGAAGAACGTGATATTAAGTACGATTTTAGCAGGGCTAAAGACGTGACTTGAAGATGCCTTCTGAGACATACTTCAGTACAATACCGATTTGATGACTTCATCGTACATGTACCGTGCAGCTGCAATGTATCTAAATCTGTCAAGCTCGTCGAAGCCGCAAGCATAATTTCCAGCTGACTTTGAGTAAGAAAAAAATGCGACGCCTCGAAAGCGTTGGATTGTAGCTTTTTTTAATGCCTTTTTAATCAGATGCCTCCTCTTAGGTAAGAAATCTCCATCATAGCAATTTCTTTGAAAACTCGCAACTATCACCGCAATATTTGCTCATACTTTTCTTGGTTGTCAGTGCTAGAGCTTTGTTCTTCATGTCTTGTCACTGTGTAATCGACCAGCAAAATCCAACATGACAAAGCACGAATCGGTAGAAGGCATCTGCGGTCGTATTAGCATTGAGCTGGACGTGGAAAGCTTTGCACCGGGTGACGTCGTTTATGGTTCCGTGAAACTTCACATGTCAGAGTTGGTCGAAACGAAAGAACGTAAGTTATGTAGTGATTGAAACCTATGATGTCGTAAATCTTAACTCGATACTTTTTCTGTAGCGTTAGCGGTGATCGTACAAGGTAGAGAAGCAGTCGCATGGGACGAAAGGAGCTACGACCCCGTCACAAATGCCTTTGACAAGATATTTCTACACGAAAAGGTGAGTTAGTTTTGACTATGTAGTCCGTGTAATTTTATCACTGACAACTGAATGCTCTATCACCAGATTGAATTGACGCCGTTTACGCTTTATGATGTCGGCGACTACGTTTACCGTTTCGAGTTCCAATTACCAGCGAATGTACCTTCAAGTTTCGAACTAGCTGATATTTACAGCGAAACAGCGGACCGTCTTCGTGTGCAGATCACGTATCAGGCAAGTGTGTGGCTCAGATCGAACAGCGACTTGGTAGCGTATTTAAGCGCCGAGCAGGAGTTTACAGTGCATGCTTCACCAACACTCCCGCCACCGATAGGTCTCGAAAATTTCAGCGTCCGAGGTAATACGCTGGCTTTATTGCATTAAACGCGGTAACGTCCAGATGACGCTGAAGATTTCGAAAGATTTGTATGTTTCGGGTGAAGTAGTCACAATTGGATGTCTTGTCGACGGATCTGCCTGTAAGACGTCTATGAATCGATTGTGGTGGAACTAGTAGAAGACATTATGCTGCAGAATATGGGGGAACGACCGGACTGGATTGTGACGCGTGTGCTGTCAACACAGCAACTTGCTGGTCCAAAAGCCGGTAAAATAAGCGAGCAAGTGGTGAAGTTTGGGTTGGTCCAGATCGAAGAGGAGAAGGAGATCCCCATTAATCCAGACGTGATGTTCACGCATTACTTTTATTGTACTCACCGTTTGATTATAAGGTGCACGCCTTTCATGGCGCAGAATATCGTGAGCGAAGTGCCTGTTAGAGTGCTACATCACAGTACGCCATTTAGTTCAGAAGCGGTAAGTGTGCTAAGGTTACCTGCACAAGTTACGTAAGCCCGTAGCTATATGGGTACATACAGTACATGTTTAGGTGCGAGTTACGTTGAATACCGGAGAAGTAGTATACCGTAGAACACAAGTTAAATGTCGCATCGGTGATCCAGTACGGTACTCGTTCTCCTACCCCTCTAAAAAGCTATAATTGTACTGTCCATTGATTGGCTAAAATAGATAGGCGACAATTAACAGGCGAGTGTTCGGAATTTGTCTGGCACAGGTGAAGAAAAATTACATGTAAGTTACAGGTAAAATTTATTGAAAATGACGACGTCACATAAATGGTGATGGCCATTTTACAGTCACAGTGTGTCTTTAGCGGGAGTTGCTAAGGAGCGACCAGAAGGGAGCGACTGGTGCCACTATTACGTAATCACAACGAAGCGACCGCGCGTATGAAAGGGGCTCACATATGCATAGAATCAAGTTGGCAATTTGGACGTTAAATATTTGTTTATTTGGTATATACATCAATCGCCGTTTTTCCCATAATTTTTTTAATGAAATTACATCTTGAAATGTCGTTAAATCTGGCCCTTACTAATCGCAATCGTGTATACAAGGATGTATACAAAACACCAAAACCCCCCCAACGCCTCGCCCCACCAACCGCTTCGCGCGGAGACGGAAGTTCGGCATCTGCGCGGCATCGATTTCCATACGCACCACTCACCACTTTAAAAGCTTGCACTCTTTCCGCCAAGTTTTTTTTCTCTCGCTTCAGTGAACGCATTACAATACTGGTAAATTGATATCCACAAAGTGTTTAACGCTGCTGCTGCTACTGATGGCGTAGCGCAGGGCTCTAAGCGCTCCTGCACGCGTAAATGTGACCGAGTCACACACTAATCGACGCATAGCCTTCATAAGTCGCTCCATCGGAAAACTATCGAGCAGGAGCGGGTCATTCTTTAGTTCCTACTTATAATCAATGGTGTATACAAGTCGTGAGCTTTATAAAGAAAATGAAAAAATAACAGTCGTACGTAGCAGATACGGCCGGTACTGTCGAGTTTAAACTTGCGGTCAAGATTACTACGTTAAATGACAGTGCCGATGGCCGCCAAACTCCCGTCTCCGCGCGAAGCGAAGCCTTTTCGTTGGGTTGCCATACTGGGGCGAGGCGGTGGCCCTAGTGCACCTAATGCAAGGGGGTTTTGGTGTTTTGAATACATCCTTGTATACACAATTGCGTTTAGTAAGGGTTAGATTTAACGCCGCTTACCTTATAACACTAGCAACGAGATAACTTACCTTAGTAAGTCGTCGAAGCAGAATGTAGATCTCAGTATGGTAGGGGGCTACCTTATAAGATGTATAATATTTTATGGCAGTTTAAACGGATTGATGGTTATACCAGTGTTAACATCTGAATTGCCAACTTGATTCTATGCACATGTGAGCCCCTTTCATACGCGCGGTCGCCTCATTGTGATTTCGTAATAGTGGCACTGGTCGCTCCCTTCTGGTCGCTCCTTAGCAACTCCCATCTTTAGCATATCAAGTCTCTACTCATGAGTTGCGGTACGTGAGGATATTTGATCAATTCAAATTGTAACCCACCAGAAAAGCACAGCAATTTGAGTCAGGGATTTTTTTTAAAGTACAGTCTATTTAGTCTTATTCACTATTAGCTGTCACGAATTCCCTAAGCACAGTCTGAAGACTTCTGTCAGATCCCGCTGAGTAGTCCGCTGTCGGAAACTGTCTTAATCTACGCTGATCATGATGATGCCTTCGTCTGCTGCTTGTTAACACTTCTATAAACATTTTTAACTGGACGCCGCGTACCCGGGTATGTTGCCCCTTGGTCTCAAACTCCGCTGTAGCTTGCACTTGTTCAATCGCCATACTCCAATTTTTTTCGGTCTGCTCCCGACATGTCCGTAGAATTCCTTTATGGACTCTGTCGTTCCGCATCTGCCAGAGCACCGTGATGCCTATAGAGCAAATTCCCCACCAGACTCGATGGAAACTTTCCGCGCATTCCTCGGCTTGTTCCCCGCAACGTTTCTCTAGCTCCATCATTAAATGCTTCGCGATGGGCGGCGGGTGTCTTGTCATACAATGCCGTTGAAAAGACTCCACGTAAGATGATCCAATTCTTTCACCAAACAAGTAACTGATTAGTCGTGCCCAGAAATCCTGGGCTCTTCGGCACCCCCACATAATATGTGATACCCCTTTCCCCGGCGATGTGCACTCAGAGTCAATTGCACATCCCCGCGCCGAATCGTAACCGTCATAAAAAAACGTTTAACCGCATTGAAGCCGCTCGATAAATCGTCCAAGCTTGATAGTCCGTTAGCATGTGTCGGTGATTCCAAAGTCCTTCTGGTGATTGCTCTAACCACTCGAAGCAACTCCATCCGACGCACATTTAGTCGTCCACTTATTCACGATACGCCGTAATGGTTGCGCCACATAATGTTTGTACAGGGCCTTGAAAGAACGCCTCACTCGATAACTCACCGCCTGGCTTTGTGTATTTTCCTGTACCGTCCACGGTACCGCATGAAGAAGTGGATTTGCCTCGTAGACCACCCTTCTGATGTTGTCTGGATCCTCATGTTCCTCCAGTAAGTCGCTACAGTCCATCTTGTTGTTGTCTATACCGAAACTCTCGTCCTGTGTCCAGGCATTTTCCTCGTACTTGCTGGGTTGACTCCTTAATCCGCGCGACTTTGGCGAGGAGTCCATCGTGATTTAACACCGTGATAGGAGGCGGTTGCCCTATTATCTCTCCAATGACCACTCTGGGCGAACACAAAACTATGATCGCCAACCATCTGAGTGTTTTCGCTCTCGGATGCCCCTTCGTATCTCCTTGGACTGTCCACTGGAACCTGGATTGGCTAATCCTTTGTATCTTTAGCTCCTGTATGGTGTGTCTTGGAATGCGGTCGTACTTGATCCCGGGCACAGCATATCCAGAAGTCTCCCGGATCCACGGGTTATCTGCCCACATAGAAGTGCCCCAGAATGCATGTATATGCTTTGGCTATTATGCCATTCACAGGAGTCTACATCCACTGTCAATGTAACCACTTGTCCTCGGCTGACAGCTTTGCTCGGCTGTTGGGCCTGTGTTTCACATTCGGTTAATATTAAGGGCAGCCAATAATTAACGTACCTGTGAATCGCCAGAATGTCCTGCTTCTCCGGGCCTATCAGTTGTCGCATCTGTTCCTTTGTCCGCTGCTGTGTTGACCAGGCTTCTCTATGCAAGGGTGCCACACGTCTATCTGCTGGTGTTAGCAACTTGTTACCATTGTGAGCATAAAATAATCCTCTCCAGTTCCTCCAAGCCTGCGAATACTTTTCCACGAGCTCTAATAGCCAACATGTCGCTTCTTTGACAAGTAGTGTGTGTATGGCTATGGGAATTGATATTAGCCCCAAACCCCCGACTGCCCGTGGTGTGTACAACAATGCGGGGGACATCTTGTGTCGACTTGGTTCGTCCGTTAGTTGATGCCTCCAAATAAACCGTTTCTGCATGTGTATTAATCGTTGGAGTACATCTTGTGGCAGAGCATACATTTTCACCGTGAACATAATTGCTGGAATAGCAATCGCATTAAACAGTGTCACACGTTCTAGCACTGATGTACCACACTGTGCCGCCGTGAGTAACCGTCTTTGAATCGCCCTGATCCTGTCCTCCCAGTTGATTCTCCCTGTGTCTCCGATACCTATCTGATAGCCAAGGTATCGGGTTGTTTCACCTTCTTGCAATACCGGTATATTCTCCCACTTCGTGAATACCGGTTTACTTTCCAAAAATATAAATTTACATTTGGCAGGTTGGACTTTCAAACCGGACAAACTCCCAAACTGGCTTACCCAATCTCTAACGCTAACGATGCTTGATATCCGTGTCTGAAAAAAATAAGTCAGGGATTTGAGTCACTATTTGGAATATTCATTTTCTTCAAAGTACCGTAAAACACAAGTTACATGTAAGGTAAACTGCCAATTTGGGTTTCTGTACACTGTTGTAGTCATAACTTTTCTCCTATTTATAATCTGTCGCAAAAAAAAAGTATTGGGTAAAAGTCCAACTAATCAGGATTTTTTATAGCCATGTATCGCTAATGGGCTAATGCATCAAAAATATTAACTCTTTCTGTTCGCGTCTCGCAGAAGTACGAAATGCCAATTTGGGGCCGCTTTTTTATATGAGTTTTTGTATCACCTTTACCACACCTATCCCTTTTAATATTAGCAAAAACAAATATACCAATCGGTACGCTGTTATTTTGTTTATTTCTACCAATTGGTACGCTGAAATATTTTTTGTCAGCGCCTATTGGGCAAAACTAGGAGCGGCCTCAAATTGGCAGGAGGCCCCAAATTGGCAGTTTACCTTAGATTGTTTTTGCTCATAGACTGACTAATTACGGCGGCTTACTGATCCTAATTTAAGTACAGTGCTGGCCAAAAATATAGACCCACATTCATTCTTCAGTTTAAAGTTGCGAAAACATCGGTGATCAGCGTGTGCGCGAGGCCAACGGATTTGCAAGACCAAGGCGAAGCGAACGAGACCTTCCGCTTCGCAATCCGACCAGAACTTGCAACAAAAGGCAGCGGAAACCGAAATTCTCGCATTTTTGGCTTGGCCAAAAGTATAGACCCACGCCAAAACCCTCGGTATGTTACTGTCTATTTGGCGTTTTTTTGCTTCCCAATGGCATTTTCTAGCATCTCTATGATGTTGTGTGTCTGTGTGTACCAATAAATCACGGGCTATGCATTATTTGGCTCTCAGAACATGTCGGCAGGCACCAAGCTTTCCCTTGAGGAGCAGGGGAAGGTTTTGGCTTTCCGAGAGGTCGGACTGAGTAAGCGTGAGTGCGCTAAGCGTGTGGGGCGTTCTGCAAAGGCTATCCGCACATTCCTAAACGATCCCGAAACCTACAACACCGCGAAGCGCCCCGGAAGACCCACCAAGCTGACGCCGGCCGCCCAACGTCGCCTGTTCCGTACCGCTTCGAACTCCAGTTTGAGCTCCAGAGAGCTCGTCAATGAGCTGGAGCTGCCGGTGAGCTCGCGGCGCGTTCGCTCGCTGCTCCAGGAGACCCCAACCTCCAGTATACAAAGCGCATGGCCGCCCCCCTCCTCACTCCTGCACCCATGCAGAAGCGGGTCGCATGGGCTGAGGAGATGGTGTCGTGGACTGCTGCCGATTGGGCTCGAGTCGTCTTCAGTGACGAGAAGAAATTTAACTTAGATGGGTCTGATGGTATGCAGTACTACTGGCATGATTTGAGGAAGGAGAAGCAGATCTTTTCGAAGCGGCAGTCAGGGGGCGGCAGCGTCATGGTGTGGGGTGCTTTTAGCACCCATGGCACGTCGCAGCTTGCGATTTTGGATGACAATCAAGACAGCACCGACTACGTGAACACCCTCTCCGAGCATCTACTGCCGTACATCGATATGCACTACGGCCGGGAATGCGTGTTCCAACAGGACGGAGCCTCGATCCACACCTCTGTCGAAACGAGGACTTCTTCGAGGAGCAAAATGTGCGCGTTCTCGACTGGCCAGCCAAGTCTCCTGACCTAAACCCCATTGAAAATATGTGTGGGGGTGCTTGCGCGGGCGGTGTACGCCCATGGACGGCAATTCATGACCAAGGAGGAGCTCAAGAAGACCATCTTGCAATCCTGGGCCGAAATCAGTCAGGATTTGATCCAAAATCTGCTTGCGTCCAAGCGAAAGCGATGTGTGGCTGTTTTGAAAGGCGACGGAGCTAAGACTAAGTACTAGCAGTGCGTTGCTAACATGCAAATCCAGCTTCTGATCAATACAAAACAGCATGTGGGGCTATACTTTTGGCCACATACATAAGGGATCAACTTTGAGTTTTGTGGGTTGTGCTGATCCGTTTTCAGTGAAAAAAAACGGCATTCGAACCGATTTTTTCTCTTTTTCCGTTGGCCATAATTTGATCTTCATCCGCTGTGATTGGTTAAATTTATGCAAAAAATACGTGTGGGTCTATAGTTCTTTCCACCACTGTACTACATGTAGGCTTCAACAGTTTACAGTATTTGCAAAACAGACGTCTACTCCATCGTTTTCAAGTTCGAAGCCACTGTAAAGGTTGCTTCCGTGCGCTCGCGAATTTCCTCCACTGTGGTTGTCGGCGCGATTTCTACTAATACGAGACCTTTGTTTGGCACCACGTCAAAGACACCCAATTCCGTGATGATGGTGTTGACGACGCTCTTGCCTGTAAGCGGCAGCGAACACGCCTTAAGAATCTTCTTGGCCCCACCCTTTGCGTTATGTTCCATCGTGACGACGACCCGATTGCCGCTCCCGACGAGATCCATGGCACCGCCCATCCCTTTCACCATTTTACCCGGAATGATCCAGTTCGCGAGATCGCCATTCTCTGCGACTTGAAGTGCACCTAAGATTGTCAAATGGACATGACCGCCACGGATCATAGCAAAGGACTCAGAGGACGAAAACGTGGATGACCCTGGCAAATACGTGACTGTTTCCTTGCCAGCATTGATTAGATCGGGATCTTGTTCGCCTTCGTTTGGGTATGGCCCCATGCCCAGGAGCCCATTCTCGCTCTGTAAGACCACTTTGACTCCATTCGGCACATAGTTGGACGCTAATGTGGGCAAACCAATACCCAGATTCACGTGCATGCCATTTTTCAATTCCTTCGCCGCGCGACGAATGATACGCTCGCGATCTGGCGATACTTTGTGCTGCGAATTCTTTGCATTAGCTAAAGTAAGCTTTTCGATTCGCTTCTCCATCTTGTTGGCCTTGAAAATACGCTGCACATAAATTCCGGGTAGATGAACCTCGTCTGATAGTATATATTAAGCGAGACAAAGGATTAAAAATGTCACATACAATCCCACAACGTTTTATCTTTACCCGGATGGATGTCTCCTGGCTGCACTAACTCCTCCACTTCTGCAATGGTAACTTTTCCTGCCTTGGCTGCGTCCACATTAAAGTTGCGCGCCGTGCCCCGAAACAACAAATTACCATCAGTATCTCCTTTCCACGCCTTGACGAGTGCAAAATCGCCCGTGATTCCTTCTTCCATGACAAAGTTGCGGCCATGAAACTGCCGAACCTCCCGTGGAGCACTCGGAATGTCGATCGAGCCGTCAGATTTGAGTTTAATCGCAAATCCTCCCTCCTATGGGCATATTACCGCCAATTTTTTAAAGATAAAACCTAATTTAGACTTCAAGAATAGTACCTACTTGGATAATTGTGCCGTAAGCTGTTGGCGTGTAGAAAGCAGGAATACCAGAACCACCAGCACGTATACGCTCGGCTAAAGTTCCTTGTGGCGTCAGCTCCAGCTCTAATTCACCGGTAAAATAGAGTTTTTCAAACAATGCGTTTTCTCCCACGTACGATGAGATCATTCGTTTAATCTATAAGAGAAAAAGCGTGAAAAGTGAAAATTAAGTCATTAACATGAACATTTAATACCTGACGCGTTTGCAGCAACAGTCCCAATCCAAAGTCGTCAACTCCTGCATTATTGGATACACACGTTAAGTCTTTGGCCCCCTGTGCAGCAACAACAGCGACTTATGATAAAAAAGCGATGGTAAATCGTGTGTTTTTTTCTCTTCACACCTGTTTGACGAGTGCTTGGATGCTGTTTTCTGGGATGCCACAGAGTCCAAAGCCGCCAACAATTCTATCATCAGCAAAGCAAGAGAGTTTGCGATGATCATTTAACAACAGTACTGAAAGTCAACATACAGTTTTGATCCGGAACGAATGTCTTGAACAGCGGCATCAGCGTCAGCGCACACTTTGTGGTATGATGCTGAGTGAGCAGTCAGTGTCCGCGCACGGGAAATTCGAAAGGGACGAAACGCATTGAGCTGCATCATGAAGGGAAAACAGAATTCTGTGCCGTGTTACGTTTGGGAATGAGTTTGCGTAGCTTCAACGCGTCTCAACATCACGCTTACGCAACAGTGTAGAGTGTTGTCGCTAAATTAAATATCCTGTTGAAATTGATTATTGATATAAATGTAAAAAATTAACATCGTAAACGGTACGCTTCCATCTCTAAAAGTCCATATCTGTGAGCAGCGAGATGATCTGGGTCCTCGCGTTTGTGCTGGCCTTAATGGCACGTTCTCGTCCATTCAGCACGCTGATTTCCACTAGGAAAGCACAGGCCCTAACTGAAGCACCCGCTTGCTGCACGAGGCGAATTCCGGCTTCGCATGTACCGCCTGTGGCCAGCAAGTCGTCGATTAACAAGATGTGATCACCTTTGTTGACGGCGTAGGTCTGAATACTTAGGTGATCGCCACCCTTGCTGTTCTCGCCCTTATACTCTTTAAAGTACTCAATGGTATCACCCACGTTCGGCATCTTGTCGGGCTTGCGTAGCATAAAGACGCGCTTTTGGAAAAACACAGCTAGATATGGCGCAAATAGAAAGCCTCTCGCGTCAAAGCAGCCAATGGCGTCGACCTCGCTGATAAAAGGTTTCACGGCGAGTTTGAACAGGTCGAAGGTCAGCTGCAGCAATTCCGGATTCGCCAGCAAGACCACCCACGTCATAAAAATCGACACCCTTGAAGGGCACCACAGGAATTGTTCAAAAGTATCCTTTTCCATGTTGCAGTAGGAACTTAAGCTTAAGTCAAGTCGTAGTCGATAGTGTCGAATATACTTGCTCTTGTTTGTTGAAACTTATACCTTACTTTGTCAAGGTATAACAGTCGACGTAGATGCAAAGATAGACGTTGTCGCGCAGATTGAACTCAGGGACTTAGTTAATAAAACGTGTATTAAGAAGTGATTAAGTATCTACCTAATCAATATGCATGCGAAGTGTCGAGACTTCACGAGACCATGTGCAAGCAGTTTTAAAACCTACACTAATGTTACCTCGAAATAAAGTCGGTTATGGTCCGAATACTTTTCACCCAAATTTACTTAAAAATAGCAAAGTACCGTAAATCTCTCAAAAAAGTGCTCCAAAGTAGTACCGTAATAGTAACCATTATGTAACTAACATAATAATTAACAATACCGATATACCGTAAAACTTCACTTTTTAACACTCCTTCTTGAAACGAAATCGGCCATCACTTCAAACCAATTTCAGAGCGTAACTCGTTTAGCCTTGGATATGGTAGTGCTTTAGTAAGCAAGTCTGCCATCATATCTTGCGTAGGAACATAGCTAGCTTCGATTTCACCGTCCTTTAATTTTGAAACAATATACTTCAATCGTATATCAACATGTTTCATCTTTGAGCTTCCTTCCATGCTACTTATCATCTTGATTGCAGCTTGGTTATCCATAAGTAACACCATAGGACGCTCGACTTTTAATCCAACTTCTTGAATTAATTCACGGAAACCCAACATTTCCACTTCAATTTTCGAAGCCGCATAAAATTCCGCTTCCATTGTAGACAGCGAAACACCACCTTGTTTCTTGCAAATCCAGTTTAGGACCATCCCGTCCATTAGCACGACACCTCCGGTAGTTGATTTCCGATCGTCTTTCGATCCAGCGTAGTCAGAATCGCTGTAGGCCTTGATGGTTGTGCTTGAGTTTGCATTTTTTGAGGTTCCCATATGTAATTTCATATGTTTTGATCCCTTGAGATATTTTGCGATTCGCTTAGCCAAATTCCAATCCACTTGCTTTGGCGCATGAGTTCTTCTAGTCGCCTTGTGTACTGCAAAAGATATGTCGGGTCTTGTGCACCGACAGATCCATAACAAGCTTCCAACCAGCGATTGAAAAGATTTAATTGAAACTTTTCCGTCTTTTGGTAAGACTTCGCTTTCTCCGAGGTTCAAATCTTCGTATTCTTGGTTTATGGGAACCTTTACTGGATTGGCGTCTTCCAAATCGAAATCCTTGAGTATTCCGTCAATCATCACCTCTTGATCTAGTGTGTATCCTGAGTTTTCATCGTAAGATACCCGCATTCCCAAAAACTTTGATACTTTGCCCAGATTTTTGATGTCCAAGACTTTCATATCTTCGAAAAAATCGTCCACCAAGCTTTCTTTAGTTCCAGTTACCAATAGGTCATCGACATACACTCCCACGATCACCGTATCATCATCCGTTGACCGTACGTAAAGACACATATCCGTCATGCACTGTGAAAACTTTAGCTCAACCAGTTTTGCATGTAGTAATCGATTCCAAAGTCTCCCTGCTTGCTTGAGTCCATACAATGTTTTCTCCAGTTTCAAAACTTGTTCTGAGGAGGTTGGTTGACTTGAAATACCCTCGTTGAACTCCATACCTTTCGGAATATGTAGGTATATATCATGTTCGTCCTCGTAAGCTTTCACGTACGCGTTGGGTATGTCCCCGTGCTTCGCGGGAACTTTCCACTTGCACGCCAAACCGAGAATCAATTTCACCGTTCCCATTTCAATGACGGCGGCGAAAGTCAATGTGTAGTCAATGCCGAAACGCTGTTCGTTTCCGCATGCCACTAATCTTGCCTTGTAACGCTCGATATCACCATTTTGGTCAGTCTTAGTCTTGAAAACCCACTTGGTGTGTAGTGGCGTGCAGTCCTTTGGCTTTTCGATGATCTTCCATACCTTGTTGTCTTCGAGGGCCGTTATTTCTTCTTTCATTGCCGCAATCCACTTTATTTTGTTAACACTCTTCATTGCTTGAGCGTAGTTTTTTGGGTCTACTTCGCCGACGAAATTTACCATTCCTAGGCCTGGAACTGTGTCTTCATCGGTCTTGTTTTCTTCGTCTGTCTTTGATTCCGATGTGGTTTGCTTTACGTAGCCTCTGGTTCCATGCCGTTCACGTTGCCATGATTTTTTCTTTCGATGTTTCTTCGGTTTATCCTTCGGTAGCTCTTGGTCTTGGGCTCCTTCTAACTCTTGGTCTTCGCTTAATTCGACTTGGATTTGTTTGTTCTGTTCTTCGTCCAGTGTCTCGATGTTCTTGATGTGCTGGGTGACCACAACTTTCTTGTCTTGTTTCAGATATACCTTGAAACCTTTGGTTTCCTCGCTTTTCCCAACGATAAGACCGATCTGGGCTCTATGTGCGAGCGAGTTCTTCCCCGGATTTCTATAAACCGTGCATGGCGATCCAAATGCTACAATACTTCCAAGCTTCGGCTTTTGTCCGCTTAGAAATTCGATGGGCGACATGTGTCTAGTGTTCGCGCTTGTGGGACTTCGATTTATAATGTACGCCGCGTATTGTACGGCATCTCCCCAAAATGCCAGGCTTAAACCACACGAAAATATCATGCACCGAGCCATGTTCATAATGGTTCGATGCATGCGCTCAGCTTTTCCGTTGCTTGATTGATTCCCTGCTTCGCTAACTTGTCGCGATACACCGGTGCTCTTGCAGAAACCGTCAAGGTTTTTATACTCGGCACCTCCATCGGTGCGTAGGATATGCACCTTGCAATCAAACTGCCTTTCGAAAAACGCCAGGAAATGTTCGAACTTCTTTGCAGCAATGTCTTTACTCTTCGCGAGGAATACACGAACGTAATTTGACTTGAAATCCACGAAATTTATCATGTATCTGTTTCCGAATCTATCTCTCGGAGTTATAGGCCCCTTGAGATCGGAGCAAATCACACCCCCGATACGATCGGTTGGCGCATTATCGCCACTGTCTTTCTTGGACCTTGGGTTCTTTGTTTGTTTTCCTTGCGCGCATGTCAAGCAGTTGAGTCTTCGGGTATCCGTTAACATAATCCCACTTTTGGGGTCTTTTGCTAACTTTTCCACGGCATCGTAATTTAGGTGACCCAAACGCGCATGGAAGTGCATAAGGGAACCTTTTTGCACCCCGGTATCACCCTCAGTTTCCTTGTCGCTTTCTTGTAAGATCGCCATGATCGAGTCCCGATCGGATTTTACTGGGACGTCAACTATAACTTCAACTGCAAGTACCTTGTTCTCCTTTTTTATGTCGAAGATGTGACGTTTGCTGTCACGGTGCCTCATCACGCGCCGACCACTGACGTACACCATTTCGCATCCCTTTTCTTCCAAAAGTCCGTACGACAAGATGTTCCTTGAAAGACTTTCAACATAATATACTTCCATGATCTTCAAGGTATGTATGGTTTCGTTTGACGTGACTTGTATTTGGACCCATCCTTTCTTCGATACCTTTAGGGTTTGTCCATCTGCTTGAAAGCACGTGCCGTTCACTTCTTCTACATCCCGTAGATAGGTCTCGTTGTTGACAAGATGCATGCTTGCACCACTGTCAAGTATCCAGCTGTTGCTATTTGATACCGTTGAGTATTTTGTTATTGCCAGCGTAAAGTCGATTTTGTTGCTGGGTTGAGGCGCGTTTATTTGCTTTCTTGATGTCTTTTTACATTTTGAAGTCGCATGTCCTGGTCTCCCGCAGTTTGCACACTTCTTTTCCTTGGGCTTGTCTTCCACGTAATTGATCGTGTCGTTTCCGAATCTTGTAGATCCTCTGGCATCGTTTTCGATAGCTGCCGCGAATTGGCAAAGCTGTTCCGCTTGCCTGAGAAAATCTGTTCTCGTGTGATCAAACTTCGACATTAATATCGTCTTGAGTTCACTTGAAGCGTAGTGTACGATGTTTTCCAGGACAAGAGGTTCACTTCCTCCCACTGCCTCGGATACGGCTACCATATATAGGTAGTGCTCGTTCCAGCTGCGTTTCGGATTTTTCCTGCTTGTGAACAACTTCATCGATTGAGCAGGCGTTATGGTCGTATTAAACGCGCTTAGCATTTTGTTCATAATGTGAACGAGCGTTGGTGACTCGTTCCACCATGAATCCACTTGACGTTGATATTACCTTTCAGCTATACCGCTTAGGTAGTGTCCGAGGAGGTCGACCTTAATGTCCTCGCTCCATAGGTATCCGCACGCGGATTCAGCGATCGATATTTGTCGAATGAATCTTGTTCCCCATTGTTTGAAACCGGCACCGAGTCCCCGGTAGACCTCCTTTCCGTCAAAAACTCGAATCGAAAGTTTGCAGTCTTTTGCTGTTGGTGTCCGGTACATCTGTTGGGGCGGTTGTCGGAAAGCTGCTTGAGGCGGTATCGGAATGCCTTGCTGCATTGGTGCACCTTGTGGCACTTGACCCCCATGGTTTCCATACACCGGTTGTGCTGGGAACCGAAAATCTGCCGGTGGTGGAGTAGGTCCAACATTTTTCGCGTCTGGTTCTTTCCAGTGCTCAGTTGGGTATGGTTTCTTCTCGGGCGTACTGTCGAAAGATGCCATTCGCATCCGAGTACCGAGCCTCATTGAGTTGTTGAAACCATATTCGTCCGCGTTGATCCTTGAGTTCTCCAATTTTTCCATCCGTTCGGCTAGTCCTCGAACCAGCTTCAGTATTTCCGCTCCTTCGGCACCCATACCTGCGTCCTTTTTCTCCTCACGACTGTCACTGTCGACGACATTGTGACCTTTTGGGCTCATAACCTGTTCAAAAGTATCCTTTTCCATGTTGCAGTAGGAACTTAAGCTTAAGTCAAGTCGTAGTCGATAATGTTGAATATACTTGCACTTGTTTGTGGAAACTTATACCTTACTTTGTCAAGGTATAACAGTCGACGTAGGTGCCAAGTTAGACGTTGTCGCGTAGATTGAACACAGGGACTTAGTTAATAAAAAGTGTATTAAGAAGTGATTAAGTATCTACCTAATCAATATGCATGCGAAGTGTCGAGACTTCACGAGACCATGTGCAAGCAGTTTTAAAACCTACACTAATGTTACCTCGAAATAAAGTCGGTTATGGTCCGAATACTTTTCACCCAAATTTACTTAAAAATAGCAAAGTACCGTAAATCTCTCAAAAAAGTGCTCCAAAGTAGTACCGTAATAGTAACCATTATGTAACTAACATAATAATTAACAATACCGATATACCGTAAAACTTCACTTTTTAACACCTCTCGCCGTCGCCGAAGTCGAGATACTCTCCTGAAGGCTTTTCGTGCTTTGAAAGGCCTTCTTAATCGTTGCTTCCCCTCTCATATCCATAACCAAGCATCCTTCGACACGAACACGTATGGTCAAGATGAGTCGTAGTCTATCCTTCGAAGTCATTATCTGTCGTAAGAACTGAGGCAATGTTCTAGATAAAATAGTTCCCTCAGCTAGCCCCTTGACTACTTGCCACTCTTCGTCACTACCAATTCGAAACTTTTTGTTGTCCTTGCCCATCCAATCTTTCTCACAAACCCGTGTTAACTTATCAATTACGTCTTGGGAGTACACTTTGGGATTGAACATGTATGTCTTGTATGAATTTTTCACCTGTTGTACCGGTTGTTTGGTACCTGTGACTTTATGTAGCCATCCTTGGAGCACACTCTGACCCTTTACAGCTACTTCAACCTGACAACTTCCAATCTTTCTTGATAGAATGGTGTCTAGCGGTTTGTGCAATTTATGCGCAATACTCCAGGCATCCAGCGCCTTCTGGCCCCATACTTTCCAGCTTAGGTTGTGAGTGACTACCAGTAATTCAAATAGATCAATTAGCCTTTCCAAATCATTAGACGTCAGCTCAATCTTTTTAACTCCCGCGTGGGAGTTATTTCCCCTCAACTGCTTGAAGGAGATCGCTGTTTCCTTAAACAATTGTTGCGTTAAATCCAACCACGTTTGCAAGCGTGGCCGGGTCTGTTCCGCATCTTTTAAAGTTTGGCTAAGTACGATAGCCAGTTCTTCTGAAGTATTCTTTTTGGGGGGTAACCCCCCCCCCCCGAAACTGATTTAACTTCCCCCTGAGGAGCTGCTACCGCCTCCTCTACTACATCCATATCGGACGGCCCAGATTCACCTTCCGTAGTCAGATCAATCACCTCCCCTTCTTTGGTGTGATGTTCGTCTCCGTCCTCTTCTGGTGCTCTATTTTCTAGGGGGGATTCAGGGACAACTTCATCTATGTCCTGCGTTTCCGCCCCTTCTTGCTCATCCTCCCTTGGAGGAGCTTCCACATTTTCGCTAATCCCCTGACCCGGGTCCGGGGGTTTACGTTCTTCACCAGGCTTTCCACCTGGGGGTTCCATAATCTTAGCCTTAGGTTGCTAGTACGCCTTGCAAG
>MIQA02016448.1:0-11945 GCA_001887855.2 Sclerospora graminicola
TTCCATGCTGCTTATCATCTTGATTGCAGCTTGGTTATCCATAAGTAACACCATAGGACGCTCGACTTTTAATCCAACTTCTTGAATTAATTCACGGAAACCCAACATTTCCACTTCAATTTTTGAAGCCGCATAAAATTCCGCTTCCATTGTAGACAGCGAAACACCACCTTGTTTCTTGCAAATCCAGTTTAGAACCATCCCGTCCATTAGCACGACACCTCCGGTAGTTGATTTCCGATCGTTCTTCGATCCAGCGTAATCAGAATCGCTATAGGCCTTGATGGTTGTGCTTGAGTTTGCATTCTTTGAGGTTCCCATATGTAATTTCATATGTTTTGACCCCTTGAGATATTTTACGATTCGCTTAGCCAAATTCCAATCCACTTGCTTTGGCGCATGAGTTCTTCTAGTCGCCTTGTGTACTGCAAAAGATATGTCGGGTCTTGTGCACCGACAGATCCATAACAAGCTTCCAACCAGCGATTGAAAAGATTTAATTGAAACTTTTCCGTCTTTTGGTAAGGCTTCGCTTTCTCCGAGGTTCAAATCTTCGTATTCTTGGTTTATGGGTACCTTCACTGGATTGGCGTCTTCCAAATCGAAATCCTTGAGTATCCCGTCAATCATCACCTCTTGATCTAGTGTGTATCCTGAGTTTTCATCGTAAGATACCCGCATTCCCAAAAACTTTGAGACTTTGCCCAGATTTTTGATGTCCAAGACTTTCATATCTTCGAAAAAGTCGTCCACCAAGCTTTCTTTAGTTCCAGTTACCAATAGGTCATCGACATACACTCCCACGATCACCGTATCATCATCCGTTGATCGTACGTAAAGACACATATCCGTCATGCACTGTGAAAACTTTAGCTCAACCAGTTTTGCATGTAGTAATCGATTCCAAAGTCTCCCTGCTTGCTTGAGTCCATACAATGTTTTCTCCAGTTTCAAAACTTGTTCTGAGGAGGTTGGTTGACTTGAAATACCCTCGTTGAACTCCATACCTTTCGGAATATGTAGGTATATATCATGTTCGTCCTCGTAAGCTTTCACGTACGCGTTGGGTATGTCCCCGTGCTTCTCGGGAACTTTCCACTTGCACGCCAAACCGAGAATCAATTTCACCGTTCCCATTTCAATGACGGCGGCGAAAGTCAATGTGTAGTCAATGCCGAAACGCTGTTCGTTTCCGCATGCCACTAATCTTGCCTTGTAACGCTCGATATCACCATTTTGGTCAGTCTTAGTCTTGAAAACCCACTTGGTGTGTAGTGGCGTGCAGTCCTTTGGCTTTTCGATGATCTTCCATACCTTGTTGTCTTCGAGGGCCGTTATTTCTTCTTTCATTGCCGCAATCCACTTTATTTTGTTAACACTCTTCATTGCTTGAGCGTAGTTTTTTGGGTCTACTTCGCCGACGAAATTTACCATTCCTAGGCCTGGAACTGTGTCTTCATCGGTCTTGTTTTCTTCGTCTGTCTTTGATTCCGATGTGGTTTGCTTTACGTAGCCTCTGGTTCCATGCCGTTCACGTTGCCATGATTTTTTCTTTCGATGTTTCTTCGGTTTATCCTTCGGTAGCTCTTGGTCTTGGGCTCCTTCTAACTCTTGGTCTTCGCTTAATTCGACTTGGATTTGTTTGTTCTGTTCTTCGTCCAGTGTCTCGATGTTCTTGATGTGCTGGGTGACCACAACTTTCTTGTCTTGTTTCAGATATACCTTGAAACCTTTGGTTTCCTCGCTTTTCCCAACGATAAGACCGATCTGGGCTCTATGTGCGAGCGAGTTCTTCCCCGGATTTCTATAAACCGTGCATGGCGATCCAAATGCTACAATACTTCCAAGCTTCGGCTTTTGTCCGCTTAGAAATTCGATGGGCGACATGTGTCTAGTGTTCGCGCTTGTGGGACTTCGATTTATAATGTACGCCGCGTATTGTACGGCATCTCCCCAAAATGCCAGGCTTAAACCACACGAAAATATCATGCACCGAGCCATGTTCATAATGGTTCGATGCATGCGCTCAGCTTTTCCGTTGCTTGATTGATTCCCTGCTTCGCTAACTTGTCGCGATACACCGGTGCTCTTGCAGAAACCGTCAAGGTTTTTATACTCGGCACCTCCATCGGTGCGTAGGATATGCACCTTGCAATCAAACTGCCTTTCGAAAAACGCCAGGAAATGTTCGAACTTCTTTGCAGCAATGTCTTTACTCTTCGCGAGGAATACACGAACGTAATTTGACTTGAAATCCACGAAATTTATCATGTATCTGTTTCCGAATCTATCTCTCGGAGTTATAGGCCCCTTGAGATCGGAGCAAATCACACCCCCGATACGATCGGTTGGCGCATTATCGCCACTGTCTTTCTTGGACCTTGGGTTCTTTGTTTGTTTTCCTTGCGCGCATGTCAAACAGTTGAGTCTTCGGGTATCCGTTAACATAATCCCACTTTTGGGGTCTTTTGCCAACTTTTCCACGGCATCGTAATTTAGGTGACCAACCGCGCATGGAAATGCATGAGGGAACCTTTTTGTACCCCGGTATCACCCTCAGCTTCCTTGTCGCTTTCTTGTAAGATCGCCATGATCGAGTCCCGATCGGATTTTACTGGGACGTCAACTATAACTTCAACTGCAAGTACCTTGTTCTCCTTTTTTATGTCGAAGATGTGACGTTTGCTGTCACGGTGCCTCATCACGCGCCGACCACTGACGTACACCATTTCGCATCCCTTTTCTTCCAAAAGTCCGTACGACAAGATGTTCCTTGAAAGACTTTCAACATAATATACTTCCATGATCTTCAAGGTATGTATGGTTTCGTTTGACGTGACTTGTATTTGGACCCATCCTTTCTTCGATACCTTTAGGGTTTGTCCATCTGCTTGAAAGCACGTGCCGTTCACTTCTTCTACATCCCGTAGATAGGTCTCGTTGTTGACAAGATGCATGCTTGCACCACTGTCAAGTATCCAGCTGTTGCTATTTGATACCGTTGAGTTTTTTGTTATTGCCAGCGTAAAATCGATTTTGTTGCTGGGTTGAGGCGCGTTTGTTTGCTTTCTTGATGTCTTTTTACATTTTGAAGTCGCATGTCCTGGTCTCCCGCAGTTTGCACACTTCTTTTCCTTGGGCTTGTCTTCCACGTAATTGATCGTGTCGCTTCCGAATCTTGTAGATCCTCTGGCATCATTTTCGATAGCTGCTGCAAATTGGCAAAGCTGTTCCGCTTGCCTGAGAAAATCTGTTCTCGTGTGATCAAACTTCGACATTAATATCGTCTTGAGTTCACTTGAAGCGTAGTGTACGATGTTTTCCAGGACAAGAGGTTCACTTCCTCCCACTGCCTCGGATACGGCTACCATATATAGGTAGTGCTCGTTCCAGCTGCGATTCGGATTTTTCCTGCTTGTGAACAACTTCATCGATTGAGCAGGCGTTATGGTCGTATCAAACGCGCTTAGCATCTTGTTCATAATGTGAACGAGCGTTGGTGACTCGTTCTACCATGAATCCACTTGACGTTGATAATACCTTTCAGCTGTACCGCTGAGGTAGTGTCCGAGGAGGTCGACCTTAATGTCCTCGCTCCATAGGTATCCGCACGCGGATTCAGCGATCGATATTTGTCGAATGAATCTTGTTCCCCATTGTTTGAAACCAGCACCGAGCCCCCGGTAGACCTCCTTTCCGTCAAAAACTCGAATCGAAAGTTTGCAGTCTTTTGCTGTTGGTGTCCGGTACATCTGTTGTCGCGGTTGTCGAAAAGCTGCTTGAGGCGGTATCGGAATGCCTTGCTGCATTGGTGCACCTTGTGGCACTTGACCCCCATGGTTTCCATACACCGGTTGCGCTGGGAACCGAAAATCTGCCGGTGGTGGAGTAGGTCCAACATTTTTCGCATCTGGTTCTTTCCAGTGCTCAGTTGGGTATGGTTTCTTCTCGGGCGTACTGTCGAAAGATGCCATTCGCATCCGAGTACCAAGCCTCATTGAGTTGTTGAAACCATATTCGTCCGCGTTGATCCTTGAGTTCTCCAATTTTTCCATCCGTTCGGCTAGTCCTCGAACCAGCTTCAGTATTTCAGCTCCTTCGGCACCCATACCTGCGTCCTTTTTCTCCTCACGACTGTCACTGTCGACGACATTGTGACCTTTTGGGCTCATAACCTGTTCAAAAGTATCCTTTTCCATGTTGCAGTAGGAACTTAAGCTTAAGTCAAGTCGTAGTCGATAATGTTGAATATACTTGCACTTGTTTGTGGAAACTTATACCTTACTTTGTCAAGGTATAACAGTCGACGTAGATGCAAAGATAGACGTTGTCGCGCAGATTGAACACAGGGACTTAGTTAATAAAAAGTGTATTAAGAAGTGATTAAGTATCTACCTAATCAATATGCATGCGAAGTGTCGAGACTTCACGAGACCACGTGCAAGCAGTTTTAAAACCTACACTAATGTTACCTCGAAATAAAGTCGGTTATGGTCCGAATACTTTTCACCCAAATTTACTTAAAAATAGCAAAGTACCGTAAATCTCTCAAAAAAGTGCTCCAAAGTAGTACCGTAATAGTAACCATTATGTAACTAACATAATAATTAACAATACCGATATACCGTAAAACTTCACTTTTTAACACCTCTCGCAGTCGCCGAAGTCGAGATACTCTCCTGAAGGCTTTTCGTGCTTTGAAAGGCCTTCTTAATCGTTGCTTCCCCTCTCATATCCATAACCAAGCATCCTTCGACACGAACACGTATGGTCAAGATGAGTCGTAGTCTATCCTTAGAAGTCATTATCTGTCGTAAGAACTGAGGCAATGTTCTAGATAAAATAGTACCCTCAGCTAGCCCCTTGACTACTTGCCACTCTTCGTCACTACCAATTCGAAACTTTTTGTTGTCCTTGCCCATCCAATCTTTCTCACAAACCCGTGTCAACTTATCAATTACGTCTGGGGAGTACACTTTGGGATTGAACATGTATGTCTTGTATGAACTTTTCACCTGTTGTACCGGTTGTTTGGTACCTGTGACTTTATGTAGCCATCCTTGGAGAACACTCTGACCCTTTACAGCTACTTCAACCTGACAACTTCCAATCTTTCTTGATAGAATGGTGTCTAGCGGTTTGTGCAATTTATGCGCAAGACTACAGGCATCCAGCGCCTTCTGGCCCCATACTTTCCAGCTTAGGTTGTGAGTGACTACCAGTAATTCAAATAGATCAATTAACCTTTCCAAATCATTAGACGTCAGCTCAATCTTTTTAACTCCCGCGTGGGAGTTATTTCCCCTCAACTGCTTGAAGGAGATCGCTGTTTCCTTAAACAATTATTGCGTTAAATCCAACCACGTTTGCAAGCGTGGCCGGGTCTGTTCCGCATCTTTTAAAGTTTGGCTAAGTACGATAGCCAGTTCTTCTGAAGTATTCTTTTTGGGGGGTAACCCCCCCGAAACTGATTTAACTTCCCCCTGAGGAGCTGCTACCACCTCCTCTACTACATCCATATCGGACGGCCCAGATTCACCTTCCGTAGTCAGATCAATCGCCTCCCCTTCTTTGGTGAGATGTTCGTCTCCGTCCTCTTCAGGTGCTCTATTTTCTCAGGGACAACTTCATCTATGTCTGCGTCTCCGCCCCTTCTTGCTCATCCTCCCTTGGAGAAGCTTCCACATTTTCGCTAATCCCCTGACCCGGGTCCGGGGGTTTGCGTTCTTCACCAGGCTTTCCACCTGGGGGTTCCATAATCTTAGCCTTAGGTTGCTAATACGCCTTGCAAGTCCAGATCCACAACCTACCTTTGCTGGGGAGGTGGGGTCGATGCAACAAAATCGGGACTGCTCTTCACCTAAAATTAGTCCCGGACCAGGGACCGGGCATCCTCCGGATCCTAATTCCGAACACAGACTATTTTCGCACACAGACTAATTACGGTGCGAGGAGTAGTCTGGTTTTGCGATTTGCTCTTTGAGTTTTGGACCAGGGCCTAACTGTAGGCGCGAACTTATATTTGGACAGAGCAAGTACATTTCTTTTGGTTTTCTTCACCCTAGCGCAATTATGACGTCGGTTTGCTTGATTGATCCCGTTCTACGACCGAAAACGAAGAATCATTTTCGAAGAATTTGCTACGTTTTGATGCCCATCACTTGTACAACTTCAGAATTAAAGCCCGACGCAAAACGATCATTTCAGTTTCGCTGTCATTCATGAACAACTACGACAAAATCCAGATCCCTGTCGTCTCGATAATTCCCGGTATCGGTCGTGCTATACGTGAGCAACTTTCGTCGTCGACAGCATCCTCATCGGCAGCGAAACTTTACCTGTCATCCAGACTTGAGATTATTGACCTACCAGTGCCTGTGGTGTATCCTCCCAATGCCAGTAACAATCACCAACCCAAGGGAAAAGTTGGTATTGCCAGTCCAATTATTCCGGGGTGGAAGCTCTGTCTAAGAGAACAGCAGATTCTAGAAAATGCTGAGATGCTTGTCATGGACGCGCACTTGGCAGCGCCATTATTACTCGCTCCCGAGATGAATTTGCCGCTTGAGTTGCAGCACCTATTGAAAAGGGTACATTGGGTGCAAGGTACCTATGCCGGAGTGGACTCGTATCATCAGTACCCCAATACCCCAGCAGATCCTGGTTTTACCGTCTCACGTGCTGGCGGAATCATGCCGACAGCGTTAGCTCAGTTTGTTCTTGGTCACGTAATTATAATTGAGCGAAAACTTTTTGAGGCGCGGCAGTTTCAAAAGAATCGCATTTTTGGGCGATGGGACCTCATGTACCGTTCGTTCCGGCAAGTGACGATCGGCATTCTCGGCCTCGGTGAAGTTGGTCAGGAAATTGGACGCATGTTTAAAGCATTAGGATTTCAAGTGGTTGGATTTAAGCGTCGAGTGAGTGACGACGATAAGAAGACGTTGTTTGCTAGTGCTGATAGCGTATCAACGGACGTGCGTGACGTGCTCGAGCAGAGCGACTACGTGGTGAATGCACTACCCAGCACATACGCAACCCGCTATTTGTTGACCGAGAATACACTCGAGGTTTGTCATAAAAAGCAACCAGTATTCATTAACGTTGGGCGCGGCGATGTCATTTCAGAGAAAACAATAATTGCTGCTCTTGATAAGGGTCTGCTGTCGAAAGCTGTGCTGGATGTTTTCGAGCAGGAACCGTTGCCAAAAAACAGTCTATTGTGGTCGCACCCGAAAGCAGTTGTAACACCTCATATCGCTGGTAGCGTCTTCCCGGATGATGTCGCCAGTGTTTTTATAAAGAATTTGAATCGTCATTTAGAAGGCAAACCCGTTTTATATCAAATGGACTGGTCCAGTGGCTACTAAGCCCCTATTTTTACACCCACACTCTGCGAAGTGCGACTAGCTCACAAAATAAACTTTTATTACTCAACAAGGTCAGACCCGGCTTTTTGTATGTTAATGCTTTTTAATGAAAGCTAAAGATATTTCTCAAAACTCTCGGATTGACTGTCATCGGTAGACTCCAGCAATTCACCGTTCAGGAGTCTTTGGTGTCGGGCTTCTAAAATTTTCTCCAACTTTACCAACGCTTCATAAGAGTGCGACCGACCTAAATCTGCGACTTGCACATTGGTTGAGTTAACTTGGACACGCTCGATTTGCAGTGACTTTGAGTCTTGATTCTGCAAGAACACAAGTGAGCATTAGCAAAAAGTGTATTCTTTTTCCAAAGTTTCGTTTCACACCTCATTTTTCGAAATCGTCTCCACACCATCTTTTTGGTCATCGATATTTACCAACAGCTCTTGCTTTCTCTATTTTTTAGGAAATAAACACTTTGCGAGGGATCTCAAACTAAATAAGAAATAAAGACTCACATTTTCCAATTCGTGCATCAAAAAGTCGATTGTTTCGATCGTCATCTTTCAAATGGCACAATGTTCCAAGATGAACTTTCAGCCCGATGTAGCCCCACCAGCATCCGCATCCGCAATTTTATTGTCTCAGTCTGCGTCGCTCTGATGTTTTTTGATTGAGCTGAATTCTTAATTTTTTCCTTTAGAGGTGTCCGGTACGAACTCTCAGTAGCATCATACCGTTGACCTGAAGAGAACGAAGGACCGACTCGCACTATTGTGGGCAAATTACTGGAGCGGGAAAAAAAATGAGAAGCTTTTGGTGATGACCAAGTAGCTGCGGACTGGACATCAATGCTACTTGTGCCCTTGCAATGGATCTTGCGTCGATGGTTCAGAGGCTGTGAACTGCGCATTGTTGGAGACGAGCGTTGCCGAGATCGCGACACTTGCGCTCTATATTGTCCATTGTACAGTGTAAGAAAAACACATGAGCACGCTAGAATATCTTAGACAGCAATGAATTACGCACTTTCCATGGCGTTTCGCGTTTCCACGCTGGAAAACTATCAATGCCCATTTTTATCAAAAGATTTTCCAATCAAATGTATAAATTCCGGTCTGAAATCTCAAGAAATAGATTTCACGTTATAAATTACCGCTTGTTTAGTTTACCACACTTTTTATCAGAAACTTTTCGTTTGAGCCAGTCAAAACTAGACTACCGGTAGCAGCTCACTTAGCTGTTCGCCTGCACATTCTCTCAACCATCATCTTGCGAGTCAATTGAACGTAGTTGCATCTTCGAACTCCATCTCGAAGCTTCGCAATTCGTGATGTTACGCGCTCGCCGTCTCGTAACGCTCTGGCAGCGCTCGCAACTTCATTCAGATCCAAATCTGCACCGACTAAGCAAACATTTCTCGTGTTTCAATGGTCATCGAAGTCCCATCACTTGCAGCGTCGCTGGATGTCTTCGGAGAATGCAAATAGCGTCCCTTTCGAGTCGGACGAGGTGCTGACAAAGCTTCTACCCGAGTTAGACGCTTACCGTGAGACTGGCAAATGGCGCCAAGCGCTCAAACTACTCGATCATATAGACAAGACTGAAGAATTGCCGGCATTAGATGCCAACATGTATGAGCGCGCCATTGCTGCATGTGCGCGCGTGGGCAAAGTCGAGGTGCTGCCTGGTCTACTGAACAACATGCTGGTGGACAACTTGGCACCGACTAGTGTTTCCATGGACTTTATCATTCAAGCATACTTGACCAAAAAGCACTGGGGACTTATTGTGCAGCTAGCGAACGAGGTTACGACATTAAAAGTACAGCTCTCCCCCGCGGCCTTCAACGCCATCATGAAAGGATGAAAGACGCCGAAAGTACCATGGCGATTATGAAGCAACTACGTGAAACAGGGATAAAACTAACGATCGAACATTACAGTGCGGCGATTCAGGCTGTGGGGATGGCTCAGCGACCTGATTTGGCACTTATGTTGTTAGTACAGATGGAAGAAGAAGATAAACTTCAAGACAATGGAGAAGCGTTTAGTCAACTCATCCGTTGTCAAGTGCCTCACGGAAAGCTAGACCAGGCTCTTCAAAGCTTTGCGATCGTCGCGCAGCGTGGATTAATGCTGGAAGAACCAATATACACTTGCGCAATCGTCTTGAAGGAAAACGCTGGCAGACTACTCGGTTGTTTGAGCAGATGCTCGAGAGTGGTGTGAAACATCCGACCGTGTATTGTTTGGGTCGCGCCATGGTTGCTTATTCAGGAGCGAATCGGAACCAACACGCTAGGGCGTGCTGGAATAAAATTGTCGAGATTAACGAGCCGAACCCCGTTCCTACAAAGTAGAACAAGATACTACAAGGACTCACGTATTGCAAAGACTTAGAGCTGGCAGTGGAAGTATTTGATTACATTCATGAATTGTTCGAGCCCAGTCAAATTCACCAAAACGCGTATACGACAGCCATACGGATGTCTGGGCAACACACAACAAGCTGTCGACCTGATTAATGAGTACGTTGAGAGCCGTCATGGGGTATCGCGTTTTGTTGGCATCTACTTAGCTCTCTTCAACGCGCTTTCGCGTGATACTGTGCGTGATCCTGCCCTCAACATTCGGGATGCTAAGCGCGCTTGGAAAATTATGTCTGCAAGTGTGCCAGTTGTACGTCCTCCAGCGTACGCTAGTCTTGCAGGCGTTTTTGCAAGTACCGGTGGTTTCGAGACACTTAACCAACTGATCCAACATGCAGAGAAAAGCTGGGGTGCCATGGCTGAAGGGATTCATCACCACCAGCCGGAATTTGACGACGATGGAAATCGATGGCCGTTTGCGATGAGGATGACGTCGACTTCGGTAGCAACAATGAACTCTTGCTCTTTAACGGTATCATCAGTGGCTTGGGTAAAGCACGGGACGACCAAACGGCAACTATTGAGGCGTATTTGGAACAAATGCTCTCGCGAGGACTTGCTATCACTGATCCGATTGTACGCGCAACAACCGACGCGTGTATACGTTTTGGGAATTGGAAGTTAATGGAAAAACTTTTGACGATGGTAGACATGGATGCGTGGGAAACTCCAGAATTGTCTGCAGGACACACGGTCTCAAAGCTGCTAAATGCAGGGCAATGGCGTCTGGGTGCCCAGTGCTTGCACTTTTGCCATCGTCAAGGTTTGTGCCTTCCCTTACGTCGTAAAAAAAAAGTTGCTACGGGAATTAGCGGAGCACAAAAGTAAGGAGTGGCGTGTAGCTTATGCGTTGGGTAACGAGACTTTATTTTTTAGCCATCTCGTCCAAGACAATGTCGATAGTGTCGCCGATGCAGCTGATGTGTGTGTAAATGCCAGTCGCTTGGGTTTGGTGATCAAGCTGTTTGATGCTGTCATGGGGCATTCTTCGTTTCGTACTTATCGACGTCTGATGCGAGACGGAGAAGATTGGTCAGAACCTTTGACATCTCAAGTAAATATCCCGCTGCGTTTTTTTGTACAAGCATATGATTCTTGCGTTATTTCGTCAGCCTAGAGATGAGGTAGAGGATGGTGTGAGCACGTGGAATATGGACAAAGCGGAGAACGTGTGCAGACAAATGTTACAGGTGTATGGCAGAAACCTTGACGGTGAAGCCTTGTCGATGGCTATCTCGATTAAAGCCACTGCTGGTGACTATGACGACGTCGGAGCGCTGTACGAATCGATGCGCGCGCTTGGTCTGGAGCCCAACTCGTATGCTCAAAATGCTGCGATTATTGCGTTCGCACGACAACGTCGGATGGATCAAGTGCTTGCTATTTGCAATGAACTCAAGTCCACGCTTGACGAAAGTGGAAAGATCAAGGCTGTCGAGCCGAATGTCGCGAGGAATTTGTTGTTGGCACTTGCTCGAGCTCATGAAGACGATGCACTTCGTGATGCGGTGCAGAATTTGCCTGGATGCACGATGGAGATGGCGTTGGATGTGCTAGTGAACAGTAATCGGACTGCAGAATCGGTTGAGTTTTTCAACGAAAATGTCTCTTTAGAAGTGTTTGAGTCGCTCTTTTATGAGCTTTGTCAATCTGATGACCCTGTTCTTGCCGCCACGCTCTTGCGCTCGACTGCATGAATTGAGTGCAATGCATCCGAATCGTGTAATTCATGTGACAAACGCCCTAGTAGAGAAGGGGAATCTTGTGGAAGCGAAGAAACTGTTGCAGTTGTACTTGGATGGAAACAAAGGGGTGTCTCTGAAGCAGATGCCGACCTATTTCCAGCAACATACAATTGAGATGCTGCTTTTAATTTATGGCGAATATGGCCACTATGAAGCGATGCGAGCCCTTTTTGAGAAAGAATTGCTGGCATTTCCACTTAAAGTGGCTCATTATGAAGTTGCGATGGAGTATTGCGCCCAGTCACGTGATGAGCTAGCGGGTGCCGTGACTAGTTTAAAATTGTTTGAGATTTTACGCACTCATGGATTTGTCCAGCCAAGTGGGTACACATATCTGTTTACACTCCAGAGTTGCTTGCGACTTGAGCGCTTGGAACCTGCCAATGTATCTGCCGCTAAGTC